>CAKAOI010028457.1:0-21743 GCA_916701655.1 Sebastiscus albofasciatus
TCCATCCTCTGAATGCTCTAGGTCTCTAGTCTGATCCATCCATCCTCTGAATGCTCTAGGTCTCTAGTCTGATCCATCCATCCTCTGAATGCTCTAGGTCTCTAGTCTGATCCATCCATCCTCTGAATGCTCTAGGTCTCTAGTCTGATCCATCCATCCTCTGAATGCTCTAGGTCTCTAGTCTGATCCATCCATCCTCTGAATGCTCTAGGTCTCTAGTTTGATCCATCCATCCTCTGAATGCTCTAGGTCTCTAGTCTGATCCATCCATCCTCTGAATGCTCTAGGTCTCTAGTCTGATCCATCCATCCTCTGAATGCTCTAGGTCTCTAGTTTGATCCATCCATCCTCTGAATGCTCTAGGTCTCTAGTCTGATCCATCCATCCTCTGAATGCTCTAGGTCTCTAGTTTGTGGCTGTAAAGTTTCATGAGGCTGTGATTATCCTAGAGGTCACAAAAGGTCATTTTATACAGTGAGGTCAGTGAAATGTCTCCTATGGGGACTAACATCATCACACATGGATACAGTTGGGCTCATTGGATCCACAAAAGTCTCAGCTTTACAGTGATACACAATTTATGTAATTCAAAGAGGACGATGATGACAAAAACTAAATTTTTTATGACTCTAATTTAAACCTCACCTCTCATTTTACATCGAATGTCCTTTCACAGAGGGCATGACGCTCATAATGAAACATATTGACTTAAAAATGAAAAAAAAAAAAGAACCAAAATAATAACAGCTTGGTAATCTATGATCATTTTTAAGAGATAATGGTTTTGTGAAACACATCCTGAGCTTAAGAAGGTTTGTAAAATGGATTTCATGTCAATCCGATACGATTTACGATGAAGGTGATTTTGGGAAACGTGTCATAGTGTCCTTCAGAGATGACGATGATCCCTTTACGTTCCTGACGACACTTTTCCTGGTTTCTGTTAAAACCCTGCCTCCCTAAAGCACCCTTAGCTCAGGTCAGACCGCCCATTAACCTGATGAAAATGTCCCCCCCCCTAATAATGCCGCTGACCTCATTTCGTCAGGGGAATACACAAGCGGGGACGAGGAGGTTAAGAGTGAGAGCAGCCACTATTAACCAAACTGCAATGAATCATAAGCTCTTATGTTGATTGTAAATGTGTCTCCTTTTATTTTATTTATTTTTGTTGTAGAGTGATGTTAGTTTGAGTCATCCTCCTCCTGAAGTCGCCGCACCACGAGGGGTCATCGTAGTATGTGGCCATGAATGACAGAACGGGCATTAAAAGATGAAACACGGTCGTGATTAAAGGGTTTAATTTTTGTCCGGTGGGATGGAGGGCTGATCTCACCGAGGAGTCGAGTGATTAGAGAGTAGCTGCTCACTCCCCTTTTATTTATTCTACAGTGTTCTGTTTTGGTTTGTATAGCCATCTTAAAAAAGCTCCCTGATTAGTCAAATGCAAAACAAAGTGACCCTTTTTCTTCTTTTCTACAGAAGTTCATAAAGACAATTTGACATCAGAACCATCAGTGCAGTGCACGAACACTTTAACATCTACTTCCTTAATTCAATAATACTGAGTCAGTGCACCTCCTATATGCCTGGATAGGGGTTGCACTAGAGGAGGCTGAGTTAAAAACAGAAATTGCAAAACCCTGGCCCATGTTGCTTCATTTGACCCTTGTCAGTTGACGCCTGCAGCGGTGGGAAATAAACAGCGGTGTATCCCGACGCCGGTTTAATAGTTCAACAATCCAATAAATACTTTTCACTTTCTTGCTGAGAGTTAGTTATAAAGATTGATATCACTCACATACACGTCTGTACAACTGAACTGCATTCTCAATTACGTTACGGATTCCGGTCACAGTTTTAAACGGCTTAAACACGTGGTTCAAAGTGAAACAAAACAAAATCCTCATGAAAACTCGATCTTAAATCAGGACTTGACTGGGGATTTGTTTGTCTAAAATGGCCATGAAAGTTTTTCCTCGCAAAAATGTAGCGTAAGTTTGGAGCGTTATTTAGCCTCCTTTTCTACAAGCTAGTCTGACCCGGTTGGTACCGATGGATTCATCAGGTTCTCTAGTTTCATATGATGCCAGCATCTTCAGCTTTAGGTTTGTTTGTTTACATACAATCGTACAAAACCTTCATGTGTGTTTTCCATTGTGGGTCTTTTAAAGAACTTCATAAGTCACTTCTTTAGTTTGATTTGTATCAGGTTGAAACGGACGCTTCATGTGCACCGTGTGTGTGTTTGGTACTCTGTTACTCTGTTTATTTGCGTGTCATTTCATTTCTGTGTGTTTAGAGACGAACACATGTGTCTGATTACTCTCGGTTTAGTGTGTGTGACCGCTGTGAGTGTTAGTTTATGTATCTCCATGTTTTCCTGCCTCCTGTGTTTTTGTTTTTGGAGGTCGGTTCCACAGAGATGCAGATTGAGGCCGGTCCTGGTCTGGTCTGGGTTCAGTTCTCTGGGCTAATTGTGGTGGGTATGGGAAGGCCAGGAGGGGAGGTATCACGGCCCTCCCCGCCCCCACACAGAGCTCAATCTTTGAAGTATTAAGTGGACGGGGTAGCTTGTCATTAGGGCAGAGTCTTTCATCTCCACGCTGCAGAGTGTGTGAGTGGAGTTTCTGTGGACATTGTTAGCGGAGGGCAGGGCAGAGGAAGAGAGAGAGAGAGGCTGTAATTTTGGATTCTCTCAGGAAAAGAGAACAAGAAAGGAAACTATATAAAAAAAAGAAAACATAGTTTGGTCGTTATTAAGGAAGATGGAAGCACAGACGGCCACACAGGAGCTGCTTTACTACCATAGACATCTTATTTTATCCATTTTCACCAGAAATACACAGATAGTTTTTCAAGTTTCAACTCATTTCTACCCAGATTTTCTGTCTCAATCATCCAAAAGAAGATTCACAAGAAGGTCACAGCGGTTTACACTAAAACTAGAGATGCACCGATTGCAAAATGATGGACGATACAGATGTTTTGTTGTTGTTTATTTTGTTGTTATTTATCCCCCTTCGGTGCCGGGGGAAACAAAGACATCTTCATTATAGAGAAGAACAGAGCGTCTTTACTCTTAAAGTCATTCAGCCAGGCAAACTCAGTATCTCACTTTTAATCACGTCTTGAGACTCACTTTTATATTACGGCTTTTTCTTAATCGATGGTGCATTATTATAACTATTTATGTGACTTTATTTTGTTTAGATTTGAAGTTCTGGGTAGCAATTTGTAACCTTGTTTTGAAAGGTGCTATATAAATACTATTATTATTATTATTATTATTGTTATTATTATTATTTTTACTATTGTTATTATTGTTATTATTATTATTATTATTATTTTTTATTATTTTTTACTATTATTATTATTGTTATTGTTATTTTTATTATTATTGTTATTTTTATTGTTATTATTGTTATTATTATTATTATTATTATTATTATTATTCAGCCTTTTATTAATATTGTGAATAAGCACAAATTAAATCGTACACATTTATGAAACAAGCTTAATATGAACTTCTTTCACATGAAAAAGAACTGCTTCAAAAGCCCCTGAAGCCTGAATACAATTCAGTACATTACATTCAGTTTGACATGTTGAAACTAGGGCTGTCACAGTTAACGATCATAACGCAAATTCGTTTTAACGCCACTAATTTCTTTAAAGCAACTTGCGATTTTTTTAGGTCGTAGCGGGCTCAGTTTTAAAGTAAATGAGGTTAAATAACGGAAAATCCCGTCATAGCATATTTTCAAAGGGTCCCTTGACCTCTGACCTCCAGATATGTGAATGTAAGGGTTAAAATCTGTCACCACAAATTACCTAATTATCAATTAATGAGTTAATGATGTTTTTATATATACACAATATCATTTCCTTTATTCTTTCCTGTAGATTGTGAACTGTGTGCGTCCTCTGCTGTCACTGAACCAGCTAGTTAAACTCTTCTTTTCTATCTGTCGCCCTGTTTTTCCCCGCTCCCTCATCGACGGCCTGTCGGAGTAATGGCATTTTCATTAACTTGTGCCATCAGAGGAGAAACTGAGAGCGGAGCGCGGAGAGCCACACAGCAGTCTGCCGGCAGAAGGAGCGTGATTCCAGCACCTCGGGATGACTTTGTCACATTCGTCTATAGCGGTCGGTCTTCGGGGAGCTCTGCCCCGCACCATTAGAGGCGGCATTGATTGAGGCACACAGTTTTCAGCGGAGCACTTAGTTCAATCAATGACGTTTGCCCTGACCTTAACTACCTCGGTGAGCACGGCTCCCCAGCTCTTGTCAAACCACTCTGCCGTTTTTATTGCCTGAAAACGTCTGGGGGAAAAAGGGCCGTTTGAAGTGTGTGAGACGTTAGATTTCAGCCGGGCCTTTCTTGCTCTTTGAAGAATCCATTTCATTTTTTAAGATCTAACTTGGTTTCACGCCCCATTTTAGTCGCTATTTTACAGGTGTTAGGCTGCGTTTAAGGAAGCCGTCATTGCCCCCCCAGACATGAAGTTGTTGTCCTGAAACATTTCTCTCCCATCCGTCCTCCTCGCTAACAGCAATTACTGCAGTGAATCGTTGCTCTGAGCGTTTTCGGGGCGTGGTAGAAGCTCTCTGACAGATCTGCGTTCTGACAGCAGCTCTGCTGAGTCAATTATAGTCTTTTTAAATGAGCAGCATCTGTCTCATCTCTCTCTCTGTGTCCACAGAGGAGGCGTTCAGGGATGAAAGGAAATGCAAAGTGTCATCTTGTGCTTCAGCAGCAGCAGCACACTTTACCTCCTCAGCAGTCAAAAAAAAAAGATCTACAAGCTCCTTTGTGTTGTCTTTTTTGCTATGCTAATGAGGAGAGAGGCAGGAGGTCACTGGTTTGATCCCAGCAGCCGCCAGCGTCTCCAACGCTCTGATTGTTTAGGAATTTCCACAATTAATTTTAATTTTCTTGATACAAGTGCAACAATCTGGTTTCTCTTTTAATTATGTTGAGATTTATTTCGAGGAGTTTCCTCAAACAAAGGAAACTGCGCTGGAGACAAACGTTGTTATCTCATCTCTTTTTTTTTCTTGTTCTGGTGGAAATGAAGTGTTGAAGGCTCGACGGCTGAGTGTGACGTGTGAAGGACGACTGTGAATGTGTGGAGCTGTGAGGAAATGAAGCAGGGAGTTGTTGGAAAAGCTGAGTTACACACATCTACGTGTTTGTCCTCCTTCAGTTTAAGGCTGCGTTCACACCAGATCCAGTGGTGCGTCCAAAACGCAAGTTTGCCTGTTCATTTTGATTGGGAGTGTAGTGCGTCTGGGCTGCTGAAACAAGGCGCAGCGTAGAAAGTAGAAACAGAATCAAGTTTTAGAGAAACGCAACCCGACGTCACGCTGAGGTGGCCAATCACGTAACGGGTGAAGCAGAGATGTTCAACCCCGCCAGGAGGGAACAAAAGACGTTAATCGTTGCAGTTCTGGAGTCTTGACATCTACTTGCTCAACGTATCTTCATACAACGGTTCGTATGATATCTTCCGAAAAGTTATTCCTCATTTTTCTTGCGTTCTACGAATGTCCAGCAACATGTGTCAGTTTCCACCAGTTATCTGCATACAGTCTTTTCACCGGAAACTACTTGATTAAGTTTAGGAAAAGATCGTGGTTTGAGTTAAAATAACTACAGAAGTGGCGTTACTTAGATACGCAAGTTACGTGACAAATAAATCAATGTTGACTTCTGGTTTCACACGAGACACGAGTGCCGGAGAGAGTAGTAGTAGTAGACGCTAGGTATAAACGTAGCAAAAGTTATGTGTTCTATTTTTTATTCAGTTCACCGGCGGATTAAGAGGCATGATGAGATGAGATATGAGACATTTTGATTGAATTCCGTGATTTGATTATTTGGTTTGGCGGAGACTTGCTCTAGTGATATATATGTTCTGAGAGGAGGCTCATTGTTTAATAGAGAGGAGGGGTTTGGATCTCCAGTTGAGGAGAATGGTTTTCTTGGCGATAGCTGGAGCCGCAAGAAACGATGTGTTGCTTGGTGTTATTAACTTATGCGTTTGAAAACGTATTAGTGTGGATGTAGCCTAAAGGCCCAGACGTGCCAAACCGTCATCAAAGAAGTAGCCGCGATGAAGGTCGACTGGTGCGTCACGTCGCCTTTATTTTTGCCAAAAAGCTGCACACCGCAAAGACTACAGCCGACGGCCAACTACCACGTTCGTTCTGCACCTGCGTGAGAAGAAATAACTCTCCAAATCAGAGTGATTTCTCTCACCGATGAGCTCCGCCGCTGATTCAACATGATGACTCGACTGAAAAACCTCCGACACGGGCAGACTAGAGCCGACGGTACAGGACACACTGAAAAAACTAGGTCGACAGACGATCACCGACGGCCCCAAACTGTCCTTACTTGGTGTGTCAGGACCTTGTGGTGGTTCTCACAAGTATAGTACAACATGTGTGTGTTTGTGGCGAAGGAGGGGAGGTGAAAGAATCTCAGCACCTGTCAGATAAATATTTGATTCAGTGGTACTGTTCAATCAACAACAGCTTTCAATCTATGGCCATCTTCTGAAGAATCAAGTGTATTCATTAATAATGACTTGTTACTAATTTATGCATCCGATCCATTCACAAACTAACTCGTTTCCTGTCTGCTGCCGGGACAGCTGGCCAGGCCTCAGTGTGAGGAGGAGGAGGAGAGGGGAAGTGTTTACGGCGCCTGGGGCGGTACAGTAGAGCTTGATGGACATATGGCCGGATGGACACGACCTCTCAGAGGAGGAGAGCGACTGGCAGACAGACAGACAGGCGATGACAGCGCAGGGAGACGGGCGTCACCGATACACGGCACAAACACCAGAAGAAGAACAAAAGTCTAATGTTTATTTCAAGCTCAGTTCCGCTCTCTGTGGACGGCCAATCATAACGCTCTCAGTGAGTCAGTGCTGAGCCGAGCTGCCTCAGCAGCAGCGTGGTGTGGAATATGAAGTGTGTGTGTGTGTGTGTGTGTGTGTGTGTGTGTGTGTGTGTGTGTGTGTGTGTGTGTGTGTGTGTGTGTGTGTGTGTGTGTGTGTGTGTGTGTGTGTGTGTGTGTGTGTGTGAGCGAGCAGCAGTTAGCAGTCAGTCTCTCTGGTGTGACGGCTGCTGCAGCGGCGGCCCGTCACAGCAGCCGGCTGTGATTGGAGATGATGTGCGTCTTCTGGCCCACGGAGGGAAAGCGAAGCCGTCTCGTCTGCCGCCGCCAGCCTGACGGGAGATGACAGCTACCGTTTAGCAGGCAGGCAGAGGCAGGAAACCGCTCGCCGCCGGCTGTTACGTCACAGCAGATCTCGCTGTCTCAACCTCCTCTTCGTCTTCTCTCCTGACGCAGCAGGACCGGGGGGGGTTTTAGCCGGGGTCCCGACGCAGGTCAGAGACTCCAGATGTACAGAAAAGGACGACTTGTGGTCATACTGAGACCTTTAGAAATCTGAGTTTCAGAGACTTTGATTCCTGCATAACTTTGACACCACAGACTTTTGGGGTTTGAGGTTTTCGCGTCCCGTCCCCCCACCGAGCTTCCTCACTGGTTTCTTTTAACCATGAACACAAGCTTTGTTCACCTATCTACACGTCGGCTACGCTACATTAAGTTACCAAAAAAGAGACAAAACACAGAGTAAACAAATACTTATTGTGAATTATTTTGTAATTTTAGTTTTAAAAAACTAAACCAAGAGGATCTGCTGTAGTAGAGACAGAGAGTCTGATGCCCTGGATCTCCATATCCAGGGTTGGATTAATATCATTTACAGTTAGTCTTAAAAGCAACAGACTTCCGAACACTTGGGTCAATTCAAATCGCATTTATGAGTCAAAGTGGACTCTCGCTCAGAGCTGAACGTTAATGTGTTGATGTTGGAGAGATGATGTGTTTCAGTCCTCTTTGGAAGCAGCAGCAAGGCGCAGGGCTGATGCTCAGAGAAGCAGGTTTAAACAGGAACTTGAGGAAATTCAACTTGTGATTTTTAGGTTGTAGTGGGCTCAATATTAAAACTAAGAAACTATAAAACCTGATGAATCCATCGGTACCAACCATGTCATACTAGCTTGTCGTGAAGGAAGATAAATAACGCTCCAAACTTGCGTTAAATTTTGGCGAGGAAAAACTGTCATGTCCATTTTCAAAGGGGTCCCTTGACCTCTGACCTCCGGATATGTGAATGAAAATAGGTCCTATGGGTACCCACGAGTCTCCCCTTTACAGACATGACATCATAAGTGTCTTTGGGAGGCTGTCCGGGAGCTTCGGCATCCCCTCAATGTCCATACATTGTTCCATTAAGTAGGAATGAGTAGTATTTTTCGTCCATAGGCCCAGAGGATACATAAATGTACAGGGAGGAAAAATAACATGTTTATTTATACTTATATTAGGAGAGAAGAGAAGTATAGAAAAGAATAAATAAATAGATAAATATATAAAAAATTAAATAAAAATGAGAGATAAAGTTAGAAAATAGAAATAATAACAATAATAAACAAAAATAAATGAAAACTAAGAGAAAAATAAATATGGAAAAAATAATAGAAATAAAATAAGAATAAGAAGAATAAGAAAAAGTTTGATAGATGTTCTCTAAGAATAAATAGATTCATAAATAATATTAAAATGAGAGATAAAGTTAGGAAATAGAAATAAAAGAATTAAAAAAATAGAATAGAAATAATAATAAACAAAAATAAATAAAAACTAAGAGAAAAATAAATAGGGAAAAATTAATAGAAATAAAATAATAATAATAATAAATAAATAAAATAAAAATAAAGAGAAACAAAGTAAATAGTGTCCACTCCCATGTTGATAAGAGTATTAAATACTTGACAAATCTCCCTTTAAGGTACATTTTGAACAGATAAAAAAATGTGCGATTAATTTCCGTTTACGATCATGTGATTAATCGCAATTAAATATTTGAATTGATTGACAGCCCTAGTTGGAACGTGTTGCTTTTAAGTTTCGCTTTCACTTTTACAACATAGTAGGCTCCAACTGACCCATATCTTTGGTGCTTATGGCGACCAATAGCGATTATTTAATGGCCTGATAGCAATCGAATCGGGTGCACTGTTGCGTCAAATGTTTTATTTATTCACAGGAGAAAGTAAATATTTGTCCATCAGCCAAAATAATTGCCCTTTTTACCCATTCAGTGAGAGTAATGAATACAATTAGTACTTTCTTGTCTTATTCTAGTAAAATCGGTCGGCCCAATAATGACCTAATTATCAGTTAATGAATTAATAATGTTGTTTCTAATCAGTAGAAGTAATAACTGAAGTTAGTAGTGTGTCTCAGCTAACACAGCAATGTCGTTTTTGAATACATTTTCAATCACAAATTAATTCCACTTGCACTAAAACCTTTTGTTGATTGCAGTGTCGATAGTAGTTCTGTTTGATTGCTTAATAAAGGCACAAACGTAGCCCCCGTACCAAAGGCCTCATATGTATTGTGCACACGTACTTTGAGATACTAAATTCTGAGAAGTTGAGAGTGAAAGTTCATCCTTGACCTTGTAGGGATCTGAGGAGGATTGTGTGGTTTTAAAGCTGCAGACTTTCTAATGGACCTCGTGCTGAGATTGTTTTTTACCACTTTGAAACATCTCAAAGATTTAAAACATCAACAGTAAATGTCGGCTTTTGTTGTCACTTCGAAAAGAGACATTTTGCACCCACGTTCCTCCACCATGCAGACAGAAATCCATTAGAGAAGAGGTGTAGAGAGACTGATTCCTACACCCACAGTTGCTTAGAATAATATACCACAATGCATTGCAGCTATAAGACATTTTGTGCTTCGAGTTCGGAGGATGTGATTCCTGCTTATTCTTCTCTGAATAGGAAACATAGAAAATCAATATGGGGAAGCAGAAACACATGTAGAAAGTCCACTGCCACTTCTCATCACAGAATCGTAGCCGGAGCTCTTTGAACATCCCAGACTGATGATGTAGAACAGCAGAAGGGCGTCCGAGGGCGGATTCTCTTCCAGAGACGGTTTGTAAATATTTTTCATGCAGATGAGCATGAAGTGGTTTTTGGTTGCATGTGAGAGACACAGAGCGGCGATTCATCGGCGTGGCAAAGGCAACGTTTGGATAAACATTCCTGTGGCGGTCGTCCGACATTATAAATGTTTGATACTGGTGCACAACAATGCGCACATTAAACCTTCTCCATTTCATGACGGCATTGTCCAAATTCTTCCGCTGGACTGCTGACGGACCGGAGGAGCGTCCGTCCTCCGTATCCATCAAAGAGTCAGTTCATCTCGTGGTATTCTTACATTGTAGATTCACTCAGTGCTGATGATTAATTCATCCTCCTGTGATGTCAAATTATAGGCCGCATATTGAAGCAGGACAAATTGACGGGACATCTCTCTTTGATCAAAGACATCTATTCAAAATATGGAAAACTTGACTCCCACTGTTGAAAAGATCCGTCACTTCTAATACAAACATTCGTCTGAGAGGACGCAGACACAGATGGCGAAGAGAGGTAACTGAAAAACAATATGGCTGCTCTGCTCATAACAATGGAAACAAAAAGTGATGTAATGTCGGCTAATCCGGGCTTTTGTTTGTTTTGTTTGCTACTGTTTAGGACAGCTTTTTGTGCGGGACAACAGTACAGTTACATTTGGACATAAATAAATCTTTACTTGTTTGTTGAAAAGCTCCAAACGAGCCAAGTTTTATCACCCACCAAACAAAAGGTCTTAAAGGGACTATTTGTAACTTTCAGAAATGCTTCTTAACAGCGACACCTGTGGCCGTGAAATCAACGAAAGTCAACGTCGGGCTCGTGCTTGTGCTCGCTCTAAATGGACATGAACGAGCATCGCTCAAAACAGTGAGGCGACACACGAGGCATGAGGCAGCGGGGCTCCGCAGCGAGAAACTCGTCTCCCTCCGCCCGCAGCCGGAGAGAGCAGGAAGACACCGGCAACCGGGCGGTAACGAGACGGTGACGTTTCTCTCTGCGGAGCCCCGTCACGTCCCGAGACACGGGAAACCTCTGTTGGTCTGGAGGAGCTGCAGCAGTTATTTCTGCACAAACGTCCACTGAACATTCACTAGATATTCTCAGAGCTAAACTAACTCTTCTGCAGTGTGGAGTGAGCGCGCGTTCACGTCTAGAGGTGGAGCGAGTACGCGAGAACGCGCGCGCTGTCTGAGTGAAGGTGAGCAGGCAGAGGAGACAAGGCAGCGGCCACACGCGAACGCGCATATGTCCAGACCCGCTACATTTATACGCTTAGAAAGTTACAAACAGTCCCTTTAACCCTCTGAACCCCAGCAGCAGTTTCAGGAAACTGGAAACAGCACAATCATAGCTAAGAGGGAGAACTCAAAAATATCTTTTTTACAGTATAACACAATTATAAATCATAATTATATGATTTATACAGAAAAATTGCAAGTTGAATTTCTTTGATTATTTATTTTTATAAAATAGAATCTATTAATTCAACATTTTTCCTACAAGTGCCTACAAGTGTTACCAATATTGGAGAAAACATGTTCTACATATTGAACTATTTCCAGTTTTACAACCTCTACCTACAGCCTCTCTTGTCCTCCCTGCTCCGTGTAAACAGCCAGCAGTTCAGTCAAAGTTTCATAGAATTTTTGTCACGTGACTGTTGGTCTCAGCTGAGTCATTCATGGCTTCCCAGTTGCACAGAAGAGCGCAGAATTTAATGGTTTTAACAGGATCTGTTTGTGCAAACGGTTTATTTTTGGTGACATTTTAAATGTAGAATAAAGTTGATGAAGTATCACTATTTTAAGATGAGATTTGGTTGATTGTGGGGTTCAGAGGGTTGTGTTCAGACCGAACACAAGGCTAATTTTGCGATATTGGACCACTGAATTGTACAATTGTTAGTCGTAAGATAGCTAGGGACATACAGACCAGCTGTGTGTGTTCACAGCTCAGTTTTTCAGTTATGTTCCTCTAGATCCCTGTCATCACCTCCGCCAAGGAGGATCTGTTTTTGGTTTAGTTTGTTTGTTAGTTTGTCTGTTTGTCAGCAGGATTACAGAAAAACTGCTGGCCTGATTTTAATGAAACGTGGTTGAAGGGTGTAGCATTGGCCAAGGAAGAACCCAGTACATATATATCACAGGGCGGATACACACATTATTTTTCACTTATGGAAATGTCCCTGGCGGAGGTCTGTGCTCTCAGAGTGCCCCTCTAGTCTTTGATTGTTTCCATATGAGTCGTAGTGAAGACGCTCCTGGATAAGTAAGAAAACTCTGCAGATGAACAAACTTTTAGGGAGAAGATTTAGCTAATGAAATCGTGAAGGCAATCTTTCACTAACATCAACCAAATAGTTTTAATTTCCTTAAGATCTTAAACTCTGAACTCCAGAGGTATCAGATCAGATAATAGCCAGGGCCGTTTGGAAGTCACTGAGAAACGTCTTGTCATGTAGGTATGCAGACCTGTTATTGTTTGTGTATAAATACAGGGAGTAAAAAAGGTCAGATTTTACAGTTTGACACTAAGATGGAAGAGTTTAAAGCCTCTTCTCCACCAGAAAGACCAGAAAGTAAAGAATAAAACCAGCAGGTGTTTTGGTTTTTTGTCCCATCCCTAGTAGTTTTTAGCAAATGTTCCTCAAAAAGGATGTTTTGTTGGGGACTATTTTCAGCGGCGGATTAATCCACATTGGGTGCTAGTAGATACATTCACTGTTGGTTTCATAGACAATAAGATAAAAGGTAAAACAACAAAAGTAAAATCATGTATTGTGTCCCAGCTATAGCTGTTAAATATAAACAAGTGTGCCTCCAGGAGTCTCATCGTCCACCAGCTCCTATATGCATATATCCCTCTGCTCCCCGTTCTGCTTCTAGAGGAGGAGGAGGAGGAGGAGCAGGTGGTTGAGTGGGCGTTCTCTCAGTCTGGGCTTCTCCAAGGTCGCCGAGGTCACGTTTTAATGGGCTCGCCCGGCCCGCCCGTGTCAGCGAGAATCTAGCACTCTATTTATTGCCTCGGCTGGCTGGTTATTTCTCCGGGGCAGAGCTGGCACCGAGCCTGATTACCTCATACTACTGCAGGGAAGGACTGCTACACCGCGAGCATTTGAGGCACTTTACTGACAGTCTGATCCATGGATGTTTCAGCATGAGAGCAACAGTAGAACAGGAGCTACACAGTGAACACAACATCCTTTTCTCCTTTAAGCTGTAGAGCAAACATACATACAACAATACATGCAGGCTAATATCACTTCATTCTTTATTACTGGACTCAAGTTTTGACCTGTGATTTGGCAAAAGATATGCTGTTTAAATGCCATATTATAAATATTTTTTCTTTTTCCTATTACCAACAATGTGACATCTTCCTCTGTCTGTGTTGTGTCATTATCAAAATGTAGATTTCCCCTCAAAATATTCCCCTAGTGCTGAAAAAATGTGATAATTCATTAATTAGTCAATAGATGAAAACATCTTTAATAATCTATTGATGGTTTAAGGGGAGATGCTACAGGTGAATAAGGTTAGTTTTATGAAATGTTATGTTTAATTATGCAAATGATGCATTATCTAATGGTATTTTTTAGGGGAATTTAGGAGAAATCTACACACAAATAGACAAAGTAGTAAAATAAAACACCTAAATGTGTATTTTG
Organism: Sebastiscus albofasciatus; assembly: GCA_916701655.1. Taxonomy (NCBI): domain Eukaryota; kingdom Metazoa; phylum Chordata; class Actinopteri; order Perciformes; family Sebastidae; genus Sebastiscus; species Sebastiscus albofasciatus. Next base: position 13,697 of record CAKAOI010028457.1, read on the forward strand.
GGTGTTTTCTTTCCACTAGTCTGAAAAAAGACATGATATGGAAGTTATGAAGTCGATACCAACATTTTCTGTTTATAGCTTTGAACATTTGAAATGGAGTTATGGTCTTCTTCATTTGATATTATTAAGAATGGAATCGGAGTCGTCTCGAGAGCCGCAGGGAATCACAAAGTTTGATTTATTGCTGCCGAGGTTTTTTCCGCGTTGACTCGACGCTGATCTGCTGTGCACACGAATCCCTTCTCCTCCAGTTTATCTTGAATTACTTTATAAAAGTGTTTATTTTGTGCACTTTATTTTGCATTTTCTATTTGTAATATCGGCCCAGGTGTCAAGCAAACATCGGACTTCTGCAGAAGTCCAGGTCAGTCCTCTCCCACTCATATTAACCTGGCGTTTACCTGAGTCCATCTCAACACATGCCCGCGCAGGCAGCCTGTATTCCCTGTGTTGTGGTTCACTGATTATGTTCTCACTGTAATTGAACGTCACTAGGGTTTGCTTGGAGACCACCTCTTGCAAGCTTGAATACGATTACTGCGTTCACAACTGCCCAAACAAACAGCATCAGAGTTGGATTAAAACGGACTAAATGTCTGTGAAAGCGTCCGAAGACATCGCTTCCAGCTCTGAGAACTTGAGACCTGCGTTTGTTGTTATTTATCAGAAAATGAGCAATAATGAAAATAATCATTTGCAGCTTTATTTCCATCTCATTTCCAGAGCTGTTTCTGTAAAACACCACCGTGTTGTTCACATTTCAAACTCTGCGTACTCCTCTCTGAAACATATACATGGCAGAGCCAGCATTTTGGAAAGTGCTAGCTCTTTGCAGCAGTCGATTTCACTTTCCCTCCACCGGTCACCGTCCCATCTAAGAGCCAGAATCCTGACAAATTGAAATGTCTTCGTCTCCTCCCTGCAGCCCCGTGGCAGAGCTCGCTGCAGGTCGGGGGGGGAGGTTGTCTGTATGTAGGAGAGGATCAGGATTGTTGCTGACATCAAGAGTCTGGATAATGTGGGCTCCCTTTTTTTGAAGTGTGGATGATGGGTGATCCTGCAAAACACACACACACACACACACTCTTTGTTTTTTGGGAAGGAGGCGGTGGAGAGCTGGAGGGAGAGGACAGGAGGTGTGGAGGCTTTTTTTCATTTGGATTCCTCCTCTCTGCTCGTCTTTTCTGTCCGTGTCTTCTCCTCAGATCCCAAATGAAACTCCGGATTAGAAGATCAGCGAGCCTCCCTCTTCCTCTTTCATCTCTTTGTCTCCTCCTCTTACCTAACGTCCTGCTTTTGTCCGTCCTCTCTCTCAGCTGCTCATTCCTCCATGTCTTCCCTCCTGCTGGGTTTCTCCATCAGTCTCTTTGTCTCTCCATCTCCTTCCTCCCTCCCTCCCTCCATTCTGTCTCTCTTTTAATCTCAGCCTCTCTTTGTCTTTCTCTGCCTACTTTTCTCCTCCTCTCACCCCTACTCCCTACTCTTGGCATTTTCTTCTGCAGTTTTGCCATTTTTCTTTCTGTCCTTTAAAGGACAAAGCTGGCGATGTCGTATTTTTCTTATTGTCAAGTAGTCCCATGAAAAGAGCAAAAACATCCTGATGATTTAGACATCACGTCACAAAAGTCACCTACATCTAAAGAGTCTAACTTTGTAGAGATGTCCTCTCCTTACATGTCCCCAAAGAGACCAAAACCAACAATGAATTGATTTATTAACAAATATGTTTAATCCAAAGCCTGATGGGTCTTCTTCCTCTGCGCCACAGAGCTCCATTGTAGTCCAACAACTATTAAACTCACATCAATGAGCCAAACTGTTGTAGCGTTGGGATCCAATGGCCCAACTCATGTTGGAGCCAGATCCCAGTTGGCAAACTACATGAATTCACTAACAAATCTCTGATCGAACTTTTTATTTTTAAACTTTTAAACAGATCAAACTGAGAGTGACTTGACGACCGGCCAACATTCAACTTTTGGGCATTAGTCTGGTTAAAACAAAGTTCCAATCCCACATGCAGTCCTGTAATAGTGCTGTAAGTACTCACTACAGCATCAAATGTGTATTAATCCGCCACTGAAAATAGTTCCTGACAAATGCACTATTTATTCCTTTAGCTAAAAACTACAGTGACCATCTGTTTTAGGAAATGAGTACTGAGAGACGGACCAACACATAATACAGAACACCACCATCCTTTAATATCTCTTACTTTCTATGTTTGGCTCAATCTCTCACCCACCAGCTCTCCCTCCTCCCTCCATCTCTCTCTCTCTTTTAAATCTCTTGTTCTCTCCCTCCCTCGCCGCCTTCAAAAAGGCCGTCTCCTTCACCTGTTAGCGCTCCTTCCTGCTGGGCACATTTTCTCTGTTTCTTTGTGTTTTCCTCTCTGGTACTGGAGAGCCTCTTTCTGCAGTGAAGCATCTTATTCTCTGACCACATCAGACATCAGGCCTGTCGCCGCCTGGCACACAGCGATGTGTGTGTGGGGACGGGGAGCCTGGGGGATGAGGGGAGGATTTCTGAAGAGAGAGGTAAATCCTGGGTCAGGTTACCTGTCTGTGAGGACCAGGAGAGAACAGGGCGATAGAGTTAACACCTCGAGGCCACGATGGCGATGCAGACTGCCGCTACGCCGTCCTCCTCTTGTTTCTGAGTCGATTTATCTTCAGGCCCGGCGGTGTTCGCCAAAAGTAATTGAAGCTGGCATCTTCTCAGACTGCTGCTGAACACGCCGATGAGAGCAAACACGAGTAAACTCTCGACGGCAGACGAAGGAGCTTACAAGACGTGACGAGTGAAGACGCCACCTGGAAACGTACCAGTACAAATGAAGCCACGCTAATACTGCTGTTACTCTGTAGCGCGGGGCGACGAACTGGGATGTGCAGCGATATTTGGCCCTTTTCTGGGGTCACAAACGCGTCACCTTAGTCGTCATTTCAACAAATTGTGAAGATTTTTAATATCATTAAGGTCAAATGGCAGTTTGCAGCTAACGGTTGTTTTCATTATCGATTAATCGGAAGATTATTTTCTTAATAAATGGATTGTTTTGCGACAGAAAAAAGCAGCAAATCTGAACTGAGCTGGAGCTGAAGATTTTTGCTGATAAATTGATTGATTAATTAAGTAATTGTTTACATCGATTAGTTTCTCTTCATGCAGATTTGATTCCATATTACCAGTCACTTTGAGTTCAACCTAATTGGTAAAATTCAACACAGATTTTCTAACTTTTGATGCTAACAAATCTGTTTTGGAACCGTTAAGCCACCGAAACATGATCAGCTGTAAAACCGCTCTGCGCTGGCTGTGCCATTGTTTTCCTATAGTGAGAGCCGCCCGACACGGAGAGAAACAGGAATCTCAGATTTCTAAAAAGCTGCATCATTAGACAGCACTATTGCAAGTGAGATTGTTTTTGTAATTTGGATGAAGTGACCCACAGTGAGTAGGGTTTGTCAGATGCAGTTTGTAATCACAACATTCAAGGTTAGCCCCTTTTCCCCAGCGGGTGAAAGCCAACCCCAGATTCACATGGAGCTTTGTCCACATGGCTTTTTGCCTTGCTGGCACCTTTTCGCTACATTTTTCTTAGACGTCGGCGCTAGGGATGTCACGGTGAGGAGATTTTCCCACCAGTTAATTAACTTGTGACGACACATTTTACATGAAAAGATGAGGCCCGATATCTGTAGAGCGCCTACTTTGGTTTTTAACGTCAGATGGCTGTGTATCTGACCTCTCCGGTCCAGCTTTCGCTGCGGGGCCGCGGGTTTCCATGTGGCGCCGCTGTGACCGCTCCATCCTCCGCACGGCTTCATACCAAAAGTTTACAGATTGCCTGCCTCATTAGCGTTATGGTTCCCTTATAGCATTGAGTTTAAATCCAAAATATTATAGGTGCTTTTACTTTTCGCTCTGACACCGCCAACGATCCTCCGCCATCGTCTCGTCTGTCAACTCTCTCTGGTCCCGTGTGTGAAGTCTGACTCCTGGTACTCTGTGCTGAGACACGGTCAGTTTCTAATTGTAGTGTCCATCCACCGACTAAGTATTGATAACAAAGCAATAGCTAACAAGATAAAAAAGCAAGATGACAGGAGCATGTAATGTAATAGTTGTATGCCCGAACACCTTGCAACACAGGTAACACTGACTCCCGCGATAAGCCTAGTTGACGCCCAGAAACGTCCCCAAACAGCAACATGATAAAGTCCATGCAGAGGGCTGCAGGGTCTCTGCAGATACAGACACCACCACACACTTCTACTGGGTCAGAAGGGATTCTTTAAATTGTTTTTTAGAAAAACGTCTCCTCATTGTGACTTTAAGTGTGAAAATGGCACACATTTAATTTTAATTTGAAAAGTTCAGTAAAAGACAGATGAATATTCATAATTAATAGTGCAGATCTAAGCCATCGTCTCTCCCGTCACCACCTTTTCCCTCCATCACTTCGTCTGTTTTTTAGAAATATTGAATTCCCTCAGAGAGCTCTCTCTCCTGGAGGACGGATCCTCTCCTCTCTCCTCCTCCTCCTCCCTCAGTACGAGGTTAGAGATGTGTGCCGGAGGGATTTACTGTTGGAAAGCAGAAGAAGCTCCTCAGACAAGAAAAAAAAACATGTTTGGGGAATCCTGTGTTTCTTTCTGTATTGATATGCAGGCAGAGCTGCTGCATCTGTGAGCTGCTGCCAAAAGACCTCAGGCTTCTCCTGTCAGCCCGGACAGGAGGAGGAAACCAGTTTCTCACCGCGTTCAAGGTCAGCAGGGAGGTGATCTCTGTTTTTCCTTCAGGACTCAGAAGTTTTCTGGATGTGCTGCAAGTCTTGGCCACTTTTTTTATCCTGCTAATGAGATGATGTAATCCGCTTCTTCTTCTTCTTACTCCGAGTGACGCAAAGTATTTTTGGCCTTCAGCTGCTTCCACTGATGAAGGCCAGACGGCTGCAGATATTTCGTTTTCTGTTTAATGAGGAGACGTCTTATTTAGTGCAGCCCTCACCCGTCAGAGCTCTACTGTTTGTGCAGCGTTATCTGAAGTCACTATTTCTAAAAGGAGAAAGCACAATGCCTCTGTTGTTGCACTTTGATATCCACAGTTCAAAAATCTGTCTACAGACTTTCAAATAGAATCAAAAAATGTTCGATTTCCTTCCTTTTCTCTTCACCTTTTGTCAGGGTTTCATTGTGGAGAGGGATTTGTTCACCTGCCAGGACACTGAATGAGTAGAAAAGTATGTTCAGACGTTCAGCTATTCAATCGAATCTGTGATGATAAACTCACAAAAAAGAAATCTACATTGTGCAGGTCGTCCCCATGGCGCGTTAAAAGACAGCTTTGTTGCCCTGCTCATTCTTTATTTCTGTGACGGGGTCGTCTCTTTCTTTACCAAACAAAAACTCAACATCTGATTATTTTTTAAATATAAAACCATTATATTTTCTCTCTGTTTTGGCGCTCTGTCCTCACTAAACCAACGTTTATCTCACAAGAAACAAAGCTTTTCCAAAACTTTCTCTTCAGTCTTCAGAGTGTATAAATCTAGATATATGAATTATGTTCAAATTTAAGTAAAAAAAAGTCAACATTTTGACATAGTAAGCCAAAGTTCTGAGACACTGAGTCAAATATGTGACTTTTTCCAGTCAGAATAATGACCTTTCACATCAAAATATGATATGCTCAGTAAGAATTATCATAAAAACTTAAACTTGGGAAGTCAAACTTAAGAGATACGAGTCAAAGTTATGAATATTTAATGTCAAAATTTGGATATTTTCATTTTTCAAGTCACAGTTTTGAGATATTTATGACTTTTTATGGGAATTAAGTCCAGATTTTAAGTTAAAAAATTGTAAAAATTGACATAGTAAGCCAAATTTATTGATATTAAGTCAAATCTATGACTTTTTAAGTAATAATTAATTCCAATTTTGTAATAAAATGCACTTCTATTCCTGTTTTAGGGTGGATTTTTTCATTAATTGTGAACGTTTTTCAGGATGTGCTTCTGTACACTAACAGGAAGGGGATTTTTTGGAGGTGTTGTTATTTCTAGGTTACTATGCAACGGTTTTACCGGTCCGGCCCACTTGCCATCAAATTGGACTTTAATTAAAAAAATTAAATCAAATAAAATAACTCTCATATTTCAGCTTTACCTTCCTGACAGCCGGTATAAGATTCTTCCTCTACACGCTCACCAAGAACTATTTTCTGGGTTTGATCAAATTAGCGAGTGTAGATATATCAAAGCCGGGCTGAATAATAAGTCGGTAATTGCTCCCTCCCTCCCTCCTCTCTCTCTCCGGGGTTGGACCGGTGTTATCAGCTCTTCGTCTCGCTGCCTCCCGGAGCTGCCAATCTCTCCCAGGGCTTGTCTCCATCTTATCTCCCCCCCTCACACTTCACGGAGAGGAAGCTCTTGGAGGGCTGGGCCCGCCAGATAGCGGCTGACCTGTCTCTTCCCCTCTGGAGCGCTGTCTTTTTTTTTTTTTTTTTTAAGGAAGCTGCTAACTGAACTCGAATGGCTGACTAGATTATCCCCCTCGGCTGTGGGAGAACACACCCTTTACTGTCTGTGGGTGTTTTCCTCTCTCCCTCCCTCCCTCCCTCCCCGCCGCCTGTGCACCTGTCTCTCCTTAATGAAGCGGGAAAAGCTGCCGGTGGACTCAGGTGGCGCGTCTTTGAAGCTGCCGCCCTGTTGGGGGGTTTGAACTCGAGGAAGGAGGGCCCCTTGTGAACGTGTCAAAGGCAGAAAGCTGACAGAAGTTAAATGACTCCCGTAAACCTGCCGCTTGCCGCCTCTTTAAAAACATCTCTCTCCATCTTTGGCTGCTTTGATTGACTGTGTGATGTCTGCAGGCAGCCGGAGAAAGAGTTGCACTTTGTTCCCAAACAGCTAATCAAGGTGGCGGATCTTTGGAGTGAAAGCTGTTGAATTTCTACTGATGGTTTTCTTCTACTCCTTTTTTCTTTCCTTTTTATCAAAGTCAATCACATTTTCTTTGAACCCTTTCTCCTCCTAACCGTGTGCACACACCTGGGGGATTGCTCCTTCTTTTATCACCGCATTAAAAATGTCTGTTGTTTGCAATCAGCTCCATCGCAGGTAGAAGCCAGAGTCGGTGTGAAATTGCAAATTTTGCCAGTTCAGCATCTCCCTGTTTAAAAAAAAAAAAATAAAGTGCGCTGCAATCTAGGAAGCGTATCGTAATTGAAAAGAAAGCGTGGTTAAGGTGGATCCGCTGGAACGCCAGTTAAGCCTATTAACGTCTTATCAGAAGTCACAGTGGGGTTTTATTTGCTGATTAACCCTCGATGGAAGATGCTCCACCAGGAAGAGATGCTTTTAGTTCAATTCTTCCTCCAGCTGCTGTTTCCTGTTTCAGCCCTCTGGGACGTAGAAGCTGCCCTGAAAATGTGGATTACAGCAAATATTCTGAGTGTGTCCGTTGTGGTTTATGTCTGTGTGACAGATGGTGCTGCTGACAGCGGGGAGCTGGACCTGAGTGGGATCGATGACACCGAGATAGAGCTGGTACGTACCTGCTGCCACTGACATCTAGTACATCCTTATTCATCATATACGCACTTTATACAACATCACATCTGTGTCATGCTATGTTTATTTTTTAAACTTGACCTCACTGTATAAAATGACCTGTGGTGACCTCTAGGATAATCACAGCCTCATGAAACTTTACAGCCATAAACTAGAGACCTAGAGCCTCATGAAACTTTACAGCCACAAACTAGAGACCTAGAGCATTCAGAGGATGGATGGATCAGACTAGAGACCTAGAGCATTCAGAGGATGGATGGATCAGACTAGAGACCTAGAGCATTCAGATGATGGATGGCTTTCCTAGCTAGATTGACAATAAGGGGGTTTCTGAGCAGTTCACACAACAGAAGAGCTCGCCATCCAATCGCAGAAAAAATGCAATTCTTGCAGAAATCTCCAAAATGTCAAAAGTTTTTGATCCCAAATCACAGCATGTCTTTTTCTCTGGTGTTCCTCAAGGTCTTGGTG
>CAKAOI010028458.1:0-19126 GCA_916701655.1 Sebastiscus albofasciatus
TGTGTGTGTGTGTGTGTGTGTGTGTGTGTGTGTGTGTGTGTGTGTGTGTGTGTGTGTGTGTGTGTGTAGCAGCTTTTCCTATAGAAAGAGGGCCAACCATGCAGCGATTGTGTGGCCGCAGAGTACAGATTAATGGGTCGGCTTATATGAATGTGTCTCTCTCTCTCTCCTTCTGTCCGTCTTCCCATCTGTCTCTCTGTTAAAACAGACTGCGTACAAAATGTAAAACATTTCAATCCAGCACCATGTATTCAAATTACAAGCTTCAGAATAACAATCACTGTCTTAACCATTTCAACCAGGCACTGACATGTTTGACTTGTTCATTTGCCTCTCTGACAGGCCTTAGGTAATGATGAATCACTCCTAAGTGTGTGTCAGTGTGCCGTGTTTATTCTGAACACTGTGTTTGCTACCAAGGCTGACCGTTCCACTCTCGTCCTGTAGGCCTTTTTTCATCCCACATGACTCTATACTGATCTATTGGCCCGAGGTGTGTGTGTGTGTGTTTGTGTGTGTGTGTGGGTATACAGGCCCAACCAGCCCGTCTGTAGGCGGGACTCCAGCTGCACTTGGTGGCAGGCAGTCACAGGTCTAATAATAAGATGCCTGAATCTAAATCCGACCTGTTACATAATTCACATCACACATTATCGGGAGATGGAGTAGAGGTCACACGCACACGGAGAGACAGATCGGTGTTGCATTGTGTGTTATGTGCGTGGGTTTGGGTCAGTAAAGTGCGGGATGTATCCACAAAGCCTCTTATTTAAACAGTGGACCTAAACCTGATTATGTTTTCCTGATTGAAATGTTTTTTTTCTGTTTGCATTATTTCTCAAGCACTGCTAGTATTTGCTATGGTACTTCTCTAACTCTCTGAATGCATGGGGACTAGGGGTGGGGAAAAAAACGATTCCCCTATGTATCGCAAATGGGGTTTTTTTTACGATTTTGAGATTTTTTAATTCCAGAGTCAATATATTTGCTTCATTTGAGTCTATGCCGAGGTAAAAGGAAGTTACCGCTTTTATTGTCGTAGTAAAAATAATGTCCGTCCGTATCCGTCAACCAAAACAAACTGCAGCTGGCCGCAATGAGGAAGTACAAAACAGCAGAGGCTCTGTGTATAAAATGTAATAAATAATGCCTGATAATGACTAATATATTTGACTTCAGGACATCTTTGACTGCATACATGCTGAAAATCAAACATTTTGATGTATTAATTTTGATATTTTTCAAAGTAAAAGTCCCTATAAGTATATGATTAAACTCTTTCCCATTGTCTAGTGTTAAAAAAGTTAACAATAATCGCAATAAATCATAATATCATAATAGTGATGGCGAGATGAAGCTTCATGAAGCATTGAAGTTCTCCAGCAAATTGGTTTGCAAAAGGGTTCATCTCTCGAGGCTTCATGTGCGCACAAAACCACCTATTGATCAAAACAGGCAGATATTTCACAGATGTGAGGCAGCGGTTTAACCACGCAGAGGGCAGTGAATGTGCTTGTGTAACTATAGGAAAATGATAGACGGGAGACTTAATTTGTTTTAATTCAGGAACAATAATTTCTCAACTATGTTTCGGCTTTAGGCGTCTTCAATTACATCATTTTCTTCTAAGACGATACAAGCCTCGATACGCGCTTCAAAGAAAACTTCCTGGATTACTCGACACACGCTCCGAAGCCTCGGTACAGCACGTAACATAACTAGACTTTAAACACAGGTTTGATAAAATAGACACTAAATTGACATCATGTACACACAGTGCAGTGCAGACATAGAAAGCTCAAAAACAAATTGGAGAAAGAAAGAAAGAAAACACATCTCAACAGACACACATTAATTCAAACAGCACAAAAATTAATTAATGAGAGACAGATTTCACATTTTAAAGCGATTGAGAGGCAGGAATGAATTGGGCACGGTCCAGTGGGAAAGAGAGGAGGAGGAAGGGAAGCAAAAGGCAGGATTGAACATTGAGCCCCGCTTGTGAGGCTTAATGATTGGTAAGCAACCCAGATTGTTACATAAATAAATTGCCAAATGATATTAACTACTTGCACCATTGGTTTGACTCTAAAAATCCCTGCATCAAGCTGAAACTCCTGTTTTTTCTTAAATATTACAATCAGATTGATTATTTCAAGTTGTTGAAAAGGGACATAATGTGCTTCTACGTTGAACACAGCTCTCTCTCTTCATGTCTATGGAAAGGTTTCCTACTTCCCTGCCCTTTCATGTGTTGTCCTGCATCCTGATCACCCCCCAGCTTAAGGCTGTGTTTCTTTGTGTTAGTGTGTGTGTGTGTGTTAGTGTGTGTTAGTGTGTGTGTGTGTGTGTGTGTGTGTGTAGGCTTCATAGGAATGTTCTTTTCAGTCACGACGCCCTAAAGAATGACAGCTCTCATCTATGGGCTGGGCCCCTTAACCAAAGCCTCCTTCACTAGTCCTTTGTCCTGCATCGCATATGTATGTATGTATGTGTGTGTGTGTGTGTGTGTGTGTTTGTGTCTGTATGTTTTCAGTGGGTTCACGTGTTTGGTGATGGTGGGTTTGTTGCTGTGTCTTCATGTGTGCTTTAGGAGGGTGTTCCTGGGTTTGCCTTTCCTAGAAAGCAGCAATCCGACACCCACTATGCACACATAATTGGGTCTCTGTGTGTATACGTTCAAGAGTGTAGGGGGGTTATATGTAGCACACCACTTCTCAGAGGCTGTTTTCCACTACTCCCATAATCACTTTTACTTCCCTCCCTTCACCCATCCATGCTTCCTTTTCTCTTTTGCTCTTCACCTCCTTCATTGAGCCCAAATCCCCTGATAGGACCAGGAACTGGAGCCTTATACATATACTTTATAGAGAGCCTAAGTAACCCCACTTCCGGTGGACCCCAAGGGACCTTATTTTGGAAAAAAATATGAACGGTAGTCAACGGAGAGAGATACATATGTTTTTGATCCCGTTTGACTTGCGCCATTTGCGTTTGTTGTAAAACTGTTGAAGTATCAGACTGTGAAAATACGTAATTAGAAAGACAACACATCCAAAAGTCACGTAAGTGACGTCTCTCTCTCTGAAGCTACGATGCCTGTGTTTTTCCTACTGGGATGTAGTCACACCAGCAACGGGTCTCACTCGTTCTGTCTCTTCCCGGCTGATAAAAAGACCAGGAGTCGCTGGATGAAACACATCAGGTAAGAGAACGTTTCATCTGTGCCTGGTCATAGCTACGTTAGCTAGCCAGTGCTGGTGACGTATATTTTCCGAGACGAGAGATGTAGTTCTCTGAGCGGTTTCACACAAAACTAAATGAAAACTAAATTGACAAACATCATATGTGTGATTCATGGCTCAATTCAAACAGGATCAAAAAAATATTTCTCTCTCTCCGTTGACTACCGTCTATACTGCCCACTGCTGTATATCCAGTTCAGTTCAAGCCAACCATCATGTAAAGGCGATGGATTCTGTGACCTTGAGTCTTGACCTTTGTCATATATTACTCCCTCTTGCTCCCTTTTCCCCACGGTTGGTCTCCTGCTCCTTTTTGTTCAAGCCTTTCCGATTCCAGCCCATAAAGAAAAGGGGATTGTCCCTGAATGTAGCCTCCATCTCTTTCACCCTGCGCTTATTCAGCCTACAGCTGGCTAACAGACCCCCTCTCCCTCCCCTACCCTCTCCCTCCCCTACCCTCTCCTCCGCTCCCCTCCCTCCCTCATGTTTTGTGTTGGACTGCGCCTCTCTCCACGTGCAGCAGCAGCAGCTCAAAGGCATGTAGGAGGAGTTCCCTGAGAGGAATGTGCGTGACTGGCTGGCTGACTGCGATATGTACACACACACGCACACACACACACATGCAGCAGCAGCTAGTAGCTCACACTTCTGCAGAGCCAGCTGAGAGGGAATCTGTTCTAGCCAGCCTGGCTCTCGTGGGAGGAGGACAGGGTGTGTGTTTGTATTTGTTGCTTTACGAGGACCTGACATCCTCAACATGATCAAAACGTAATTGTGACCTAATATTTGTTTGACCCAAATGAAGGCAGGAGGAAGGAGGCTTTGAGATTGTAGGGCAGGCAGCTTCTTTACGTCAGTGTTTTATTTTTGCTTGTGTGCTGCAAAGAAAGAAAGCTGTGATTCTCAGTGCTGCTGTGTATCAGCTGACCTCCTGCGGGATTCTAGGAGTTTTCTCTGGAGGAGCACAGGAGATAGAGCGCTAAGACGGGCTCTTCAACCTTCTGCTAAAAATACCCCTACTTTGGATCTTAAGCTTCAATTACAACACAAACGGAGCAGGAGTTTGTTTATTTTGTTGTGGCAGGAGACGAACAAACGAGCCACAGCAGCTACAGTTTAGTAGTATTTGACTGGTGGCCTAATATACAACAGCCCCCATCTTGCCCCTTGTAAAAAAACTACTATTAAATTGGTTGTTGTGAATAATAGTGCACAGCAGCGTGGCTCAGCGTGAGCTATAATTTGAATGGGACAGCCAGCTGAGTATTTCTTGTTAGTCGTCTTTCTGCTTCCACATAATTTGAGTCTTGCTGTTGATTCGGAGGGGAATAGTCTGTTCTTGAATGGTGAAATGGCTGACTCAGCTCTCTGTGCTGCCAGGTCCTGGTCACCATGGCAGTCCCTCCCAACCCCACCCCGGCAAATTTGGTGGAGCACGGGGTGGTGCAGCATGACTCCTCTGTTCTTTAATAGCCTAATGTTCTGGTTGAGTTTTTGTTTGCAATTGTTTTGTCAATGACGTCACTGTCGTTATTGTACATGCATGTGTGTGTGTACTGTATTAGAGAGAGAGAGCAGACAGTGTGAGGCTTCACCCCTCTGCTCAGCTGACACGGGAGGTCTAAATATATTCCTCTAAAGTGGCCAAACTGGAAAAGTTGTGTCATCCACCCACCGCCTTCCCCCACACCCCCTTCTCTAAACAAGTCTTTCCAGCCAAAGTTAAATAGCCATATCTACTTAGGTGAAAACCATTCAGGCACTCATGTGCTTATCATGTCAACACAAATGGCTTTCTGATTGCATTCTTTATTGCCCCCAGCATCTGTCACAGCAAAGGCAAATTAGTAGTTTACCCTCGATTGGCTCCTTGTTTTAGATGTGAAGTGATTTGAAAAGATACGCTGACCCTCTGTCTCTCTGCCTTGCCTAGATGCAACGGAGGAGTTCTTCGAGTATGATGCGGAGGAGTTCCTGGTGTTCCTGACCTTGCTCATCACAGAGGGAAGGACACCGGAATATTCTGTGAAGGGCAGAACCGAGGGGCTGCACTGTCCACCAGCCCAGTCGGCTATGCCGCCTCTTCACAAGCACGAATGCAGCGACAAACTGCCCCAGGTAGCACATGCACACACACACACACATCTATGTACACCTAAAGTGTGAACAGAAGGCAGTCTTTTCACAATTTCCTACAATAGAGGTTGTTGTTGTTCTTGTTGCTTCATTTGCGTCATCAAGTCATGAGCGTGTTTTTTTTAGACCCACTTATGAAATGGGATGCACATTTGACCTATTGTTCGTTGTTTTTGAGATATTAGTGGTAGGACTGTTAATCTATTAAAGTATTTAATCGCAATTGATCGCATGATTGTCCATAGTTGATCACGATTAATCGCAAATAAATCACACATTTTTTATCTGTTCAAAATGTACCTTAAAGGGAGATTTATCAAGTATTAAATACTCTTATCAACATTGGAGTGGGAAAATAATATGCATGCTTTATGCAAATGTATGTATATATTTATTATAGGAAATCAATTAACAACACAAAGCAATGAAAGCCTCTAAAATGACCATTCAAATTAACACCTCTGTGAAACCGTTTTAACAACAACTGGACATTGTATACTTCATAAATGGTAGGATTTTTAACAGGGCGTTTGTATTATACTGCATTAGTTTTAATAAGGTACACTGGCAACTCAGTGTATATAGAAATTCAGCTCTAAGTGAGGCTCTTTGTGGGTCCCATCTGCTTTGCCCCTAAAGTTCAAGGTCCTGGTGTTGACATTCAGTAATGAGCACTAACCCTCCACCTTTGTCTGCGGTGTGTGTGTGTGTGTGTGTGTGTGTGTGTGTGTGTGTGTGTCCATGTGTGTGTGTGTGTGTGTCCATGTGTGTGTGTGTGTGTGTCCATGTGTGTGTGTCCAGTGTCGGCAGGCGAGGCGAACCCGTTCGGAGGTGATCCTGCTTTGGAGGAACAGCATCCCCATCATGATCGAGGTCATGCTCCTGCCAGACTGTTGCTATGGTGACGAGTGCCCCCCGAGTGACCCCATCAGCGACCCGGTCATCAAACAAGATGCTTTGCTGCTGGAGAGATGGACCCTGCAACCAGTCCCAAGACAGTAAGTCACATACACACACTCAAGCACACACAAAAATGAAAATATAATAAAAAAAGAGAAAAAATACAGATAACTGGCTTGGCACTCAGATGGTTAATTAGCCTTACAAATTGGCCCACTTTCCCACTGACGTGTAGGAACAGGGAACGCACACATCCTTGAACTGTTTTCTCATTAACCTGACATACTGGCACATTTCCACCTCTTTTTAACTGTGTTTTTAATAGAAGCGGCGATCGTTTCATTGAGGAGAAGACCCTGCTGTTGGCTGTTCGCTCCTACGTCTTCTTCTCCCAGCTCAGCGCCTGGCTCAGCGCCTCCCATGGCATCGTCCCGAGAAACATCCTGTACAGGTCAGACATAACACTCGCTGAAGACTTTGACTCTGGTGGGCTGAAGGCTTTTCACTGCGGCTGTTCGACCAGATTATTAACGCTGCAGGAAACTTGATCTAAAGTTGTGCTCTTTTCAGGTTTATATATAGATGTAAACCTTGTGTGCTGTGCTGTTTTGAAAATTGAATCAGAGGAAGTAAAACTGAATATCTGGAGGCTCTGACAATTCCTGAATATTTTAAGAGTTAACAATGGGGTGTCAATTGAATCCTCTCTGTCACTGTCTCTGTCAAACAGGATCAGTGCTGCTGATGAGGAGTTGGTGTGGAAGTTCTCCCAGCCGCCTTCGGAACACATTTTCCCCGTCCCCAATGTATCCCAGAGTGTTGCACTGCAGGTCCGTGTCCAGTCACTCCCTCGTCAACCCACCTACCCCACCCTGGCCTGCAGCATCCACACCGGCCTGCCTCCACTTTACAGCAAGACCCCCAGCCTCAATCCAAACCTCAACAGCCATGGTGGCCTGCCCACCCACAAAAAGAGCCAAGACCCCAGCAAAGACAACCTGCTCCACAACTCTACCATGTACAGCAAGAGCTCCAACTCCATGTCTGGCCTTCTCCTCAATGGATTACCCATTCCTAATCTCCCCATCAACAACATCCCCATCAATAGCCTTCCCCACACTGCTGTTCTCCCTCCATACAGCAAGAAGAGCCAGGAGCCTGGCGAGGACCACACATATCAGAATGGAGAGCTTCCGCAGGTCAACATCCCCCAACGTCAGGGCTCCCCGTTGTTCCACAGGCCCTCTCACTCCCCAAAGCCCTCCCGCTCCCACTCCCCCTCTCCACTTCCCACAAGTAAAGCAGGGAAGTGGCTGTACTCGGCTCTCAATGGTTCATCTGACCCCACACAAGTAGAGGACTATGGGTCTGGCACCAACAGCAGCGATAGGTCAAAGCAGCCCATCCCTGAGCCACTGAGGACTTTTAAGAATTTCTCCTTGGCTGAGCCGCCCCGTTGCCCCTCCCCAAGGGCCGCAACCGAGACAAACCCCCTGATAGGATCCCTGCTGCAGGAGAGACAGGAAGTGATTGCCCGCATTGCACAGAGGCTCAACTTCTGCGACCCCACAGCACCGCCACTCCCTCCCGGCCTTTTCGCTTCTGACAACCCTCCCAAAGCCATGTGGGGTAGTAACCATGACGACATAACTGCCAGTAAGACCAAAGAGCCTGAGGTACCACCCTATGAGTGTGTGGGGCGCGTGTGGCCCAGCCCCTTCAACACACCCATGACTGACACTTCTTACAGCAAACGGGAGGCCTCCTCCCCTAAACCCGCAGCATGCAGGAAGCTGAGAATGACTGAGACGAGAGATGGAGAGGAGGAGAGGAATGGACCGAGGGAGAGAGAGAAAGAGAAGGAGAAAGACGGGGAGAGAGACAGCTCCCTGATCGCCCAGGCAGTACAAGACATAACTAGACTCATCCAGGAGAGACTGTCTGTCCCCTCGCTGTCCCCAAGGCACAGCAGGAGTGGCAGCCATCTGCACCACACGCACACAACAACAGTCACACACACGGTCCGCACATACTCACACACCTCACACATCCCACAAGCCTCACACACTGCCACCAACGGCTACGCCAACGGCCACATACCCAGCCATGAACCTCACAGAGGCAGCAGTTGCACCGCTGCCACACACGCGCCCATTTGCACAGACAAGCCCCGGGTCGACCCGGGGGCCGAATGCCATTCTCCCCGGGCCCAAAATGGTGCTCACTTTACACTTGAAGAACCCTCATTCAAAGGCCAGTCGCACGCCCAGGCTGGCCGGCGTTTACGAACTCCCCCGCAGGAAAAGCTCAGAGTCAGGACACCCAGCAGCCATGAGACCCCCCCTGCCTCCCCTGTCCTCGAGAACAGCCCAAGGAATGCTCAGATCTTTAGTTGGACTTGCAGTGATGCCAGTCCAGCCATGAACTGTAAGATAAGCCACAACCACAGCAAGCCTCAGCCTCAGCTTCAGTCCCAGATGCAGTTCTGTGCGCCAGCCCAGGCCTCTGCCCAGCAGGATGAGAACCAGGCCCCCTCGATGTCGGGATGCTCCATCGCCTCCAGTCCAGACATGACTCCCCCTTCTACTGTCCTGGTAAGGGACTCCTCATTTTAACGGGCATCGTTCGTCCATATGCTTTTAAGTGTAACCCCATTTACTAATGTGCAATTATGCCATTGTTTAAAGGAAGCTTGGTTTGTTCAACATTCTGGCAAATAGGCTTATTCGCTTTTCTTCTGGGTTAGAAGAGGAGATCGATACCACTTTCATATCTGTACGGTAAATATGAAGCTACATCCAGCAGCCAGTTAGCTTAACTTAGGACAAAGACTGGAAACGGGGCTTCCTAGTTCTGCCCAAAAGTAACAAAATCCTCCTACCCCTCCCCACCTCTAAAGGTCACAAATTAATAAGTAATACTTAGTTTGTTTAATCTTTAGAAAAACTAAAGTTCTGGTTTTTCAAGGGTTATGTGCGTGACTATTTTTTGTCCGGGAGCAGTGATAGCTTGAGAGTTTCCAGTGTTTGTGCTAAGCTAACCGGCTGCTGGCGGTAGCCTCATATTTATCGTGATATCAATCTCCTAACTATCAGCAAGAAAGTAAATAAGCTTATTTCCAAAAATGTTTAACTATTCTTTTAAGTTTGATTCTAAAATGTGTATATACATTTAGCTATTATTATTGGAAATTATATCGATTAAACAAATTACTCATTCCAGAGAAATGTTGCCGAGAAGCCTAAATTAAATTATATGGCAACACTTTATAATAACCATCATTTGTAAATGGTAAATTGATAGTTAATTAAACTTAGTTGATAGTTATTTTAATGTTAACAAACAATGAAATTATAATTAATAATGTTTACTAATTATTAGTAATGCTATAATATATATTATTTTATCATTAGTTTGTGTAATATGAAATAATTAAAAACTATATATTGTATTATAGCTGATAAAAGACGATAATTACATTCTGATTACATTAGTACACTATTAACAGTTCAGTGTTGCACACATTATAACATTTTATATACTATATTAGGTGTTGGTTAGTGATTACCAAATTATTTGTAAACCTTTAAGAAATAGTTTGTAAAACATCTTTAAACATCACATAGATAGATGGACCAGAAATCAATTATTAACCATTGACAAAATATTGACTATCTATCTAAATGTTTATAGATGCCCTACAAGGTACTTATTAACCATTTAACAAGGTATTATAATCATCAGTTGCAACTTTATAATAGCCATCCAAATAATGTTTATATATAGTTTACAAACCAATCATTAATCGTTAACAAATACTTATATTGTATATAAAATGTTATGTATGCAACAATAACATGTTAAAATAACATAAATTATGTTAGTTAAATAACTATTAACTAAGTTGAATTAACTATTAATTTACCATTTATAAATGATGGTTATTATAAAGTGTTACCAACTAGGGTATAAATGAATTACCTACACACTTAATTTCAGAAATTATAGGTCACTACAGGCATCACATTTTTCAAATTTAACATGTCAAACTGGACTGAACCTCCTCATTTATAGACACTGCTCAGTTTTGTGGGTGTTTTGCTGGGAGCAGATGGGACTGGTGTGGTAATCTAGACAGCATATGATATATGAGAACATGATTTGATAAATACAGATTATTTCAGTTGTCTTGCAAACTCTCTTAACTGTCTCTCCATTTCTGCGCTCCAGCGAGCTCACAGCCCCTCCCCGCTACGCCCTTGCAACAGCTGGAAGAAACAGAATCGCCACTCGTTAGACGCCACAGCGACCAAGGCCTTCCACCCGTGTACTGGCCTGCCTCTGCTCTCCAGCCCTGTAAGAAACACACGCACTCGTCTTCAAAGTGAAACTCACAGTCACTGTCAGTTTCTGCTTTGTGCATTTGTTAAGAGGACACTTTCTCACAGTCACAAACACTTACTGTACTGACTCAACCGTCGTCACTGTCCATGTGGTTGTGTTTGCCATAACACCACACTCACTACCCTTTATTTCACGCCATCTGAAGCATTACTCACAGTGCTTTCACCAACGGAAGAAGGAGAGCCTGTGAATGTTTGTCGTAAAGAGACTTTGAAATATCTGGCAGCTGTTTTTATTGCTGCTGCTGCTGGGCCACTGACTTGTTAGCCAAGGTTAATGTACACACTAAAACACACACACACACACACACACACACACAGAGGCAGGTGAGGCACGTGACTCATCTGTGCCTCATCAACCACACAGTGAGTCGTTTCACTGAGTTAGTCAGATTACCACACTCTCAGATCATCACAGTTTCCTGTCTTCTGATCTGATCGCTCTCACTCACACATGTAACCGCTAAAATGTACACACAGTTACTCTCAGTCTCATACCAGCTCACATATATTCACACACATATCACATCACGCACAAATCAGTTTATCTTTATGATGCCTTTTGAATCTTTTACAATAGACAAAACCTGTTGTATAATTTTATGCCCTACATTTTCAATATACAGTGGAAAGCGCCTGTAGTGATCGTGGTTACAGTGATCAGCCGTTTATATGGATCAAAAAGCTTGGGACAGAATCACTCCTATACAAATGTTGTTTAAATAATTTGCTTATAGTAATCAAGTAGTCTGCTTACAGTGTCTATTTTGGGACTTTTCATACATGAAAACATCTGGAAAAACATATTAAAACTACGTTAGACTAACGTTAATAGTATTTTTGTTACATTTTTTTACTTTACTCCCTTGATACTTTGCCTCGCTCTCCGGCTGGATACCTGAGGCTGATGCTGCGTGCCCATTGATATCATGACGGGAAAAGGGAAGTAATTTTCTCTGAATGAAAAACAAATGGGCACAGGGGATAGCACTTGTGGGTTGATAATGCCTCGTCACGTAATGCCCCCCCAAAATTAAATTCCGCCGACCAGCTCCTCGACACTGCAGCGCTGGCAGCTCATGCAGACTGGCGCCCGTCTCCCTCCATGCCACTACTGAGTGAGAGAATGAGGAGCCCCGGTAAAGGGGCGCCGTTCTGCATGCACGCTCGCGCCGCAGAGCTGGCCAAAAACGTCACCCTCAGTGAGGGAAAAAGCAGAAGAATTGGCAGCAAGCCAGTAAATAGTGATGCGGCCCGTTTCATGACTTTGTATTCATGCACTAAATATACAAATGTCAATTAGAAATGATGCACAACAGCAAAAATACGGTTTTACTAATCATCCATTTATAGTGATCAATTTGACCCGGTCAAACATGATTACTGTAAGCGGTTTCCACTGTATAAGATATCTTGTTGTCCAAGCTCTAACATGGGATACCATGACAGTGTCTCTGTGTTAATCGTGTCCTGTGTGTCTGCCGCAGGTTCCTCAGAGGAAAAATCAAACAGGCTACTTTGATCTGGACACCTCTCTGGCTGGCTGTAAGGGTTTGCCTTGGGCCTCTGGGAAAAGGTACACATTTTCTCACTTGGGGTCTTTGTTACTATAGTTACCGGACTCCAACTCAGTTTGTCAGTTTGGATGCTTTCACAGGTTTAATGGAGTCTTAGTAACAGTTAAAGGACAGTCAACTCCCACATCATCTGTTTATTATAGTACCATCTGGATCAAGTTACTCATACTTTGCGTCATCATTTTAAAAACTTGTTTTTCTCACTATGCAACATTTCAGCTGTTACTATGTGTAAGTGCCAGCGAGGCAAACTCTGGTTTTGAATTATTATTATTATTATTATTCAGTGCTCGAAGTGGGCCGGTACTCCCCGGTGCGCAGTACCAGCATTTCTTCATTTTATTCCTTGGCATACCGCGACACTTCTCACAAACTGCCGGTGCTCTTTTCTGCCCTCTCCATATCAGGTTCTCTGGGAGATTCATTATAATGGCGATTCATAACGGCGCATCGCCAGCATATTTGCGCCGCGCCTCATAAGCCATGTGAACATAAAAACTATGTAGGGAGCATCTGGACGAGCTGACTGACGGCACGGGGGAGGGGGGTAAGAACGAGGGCGCTGTGATTTATCAATACAATGTTCACGTCCTTTTTGTAAAACAACTAGTACACTGTTAGTCATATCTTTTTTTTTTAATTTGTGAACAAATATAAGTAATGAAACATTATTTAAACGTTTTCTGAATCTGCTATTTTAGATCAAACATTTCCAGAAGAATTAAATGTTCAGACGAAGGCTATAATATGTGTAGATAATAAAATAATCATTTAACTAGTAATAATAATGCTCCAAAATGATGTAAAATTGCATCGTTTTAAGTCTTGTGGGAGGACCCCCAAACCCAATATCTCCTAGTATCTTTTATTCACTACTGAAATTCAGAATGTGTCTCTTTATCCTGCTGCATAATATGTAGGAGCATCCTGACTGGGACACTGCTCCTAAAACCTAAATTATACACTATAGGCTACAAATAACACAGGACAGCACTTAAACTATTAACACTAAACACACCACCTTAACCTTATAATGTTCAATAATGAGTATTCTAGGCCTACTATAGAAGATGTATAGCCCAAGTATAATAATAGCAATAACACCACAGCTGATTATGACTGACACAGTATAACATGTTTAAAGAAATAATGAATAAATAGGAATAAGATACCGGCCGATCCACACGCCAACATTTGAATAAGGGGAGTACTGGCACTTATTTTTTTCCTCTTCAAGGACTGTTATTATTGTTGTTGTTTTTTACCACCAGTATTACTCAAGCTATCCAAAGTCACAGGACCAGTGTATAAGGGATCTATATTAGAGAGGAGGTTTGCTACAGCTACCATATTTAAACCCCAACACGCTGACATAGCCTGGAATCAGCAACAGGTTTTGGAAGTATTGTCTGTGTTGAGAGATCAGACAAAAAGAGCGTTGTTCTGAGTGCTAAGGT
This sequence comes from Sebastiscus albofasciatus, assembly GCA_916701655.1. Lineage (NCBI taxonomy): Eukaryota > Metazoa > Chordata > Actinopteri > Perciformes > Sebastidae > Sebastiscus > Sebastiscus albofasciatus. The sequence goes on from CAKAOI010028458.1 coordinate 13,719, forward strand.
TAGGTCAGCCCCCCCGTTCTGCTGACACGCTGCCACCTGCTGAAGCTCTGCTGTACTGTGGCTGCATCTAGAATCACACACATTCTTCTCAAAATGGCAGACAGAAGTGAGTTGGCTTCATATACACAGAGCTTCATGGTACTGCCTACACACAGCAAATGTGGGTGGTAGCTCAGTGTTGCTATTGATGAAAGCAGATGTTTTTCGAGAGTTTGGCTTCAGGGTATAAAGTTCATTTTAGCCACTGGCTGCGGCTGGTAAAAGCCGTTGTCATGCTTCCATTTATTATTAGTTTTTATTCTAGGAAATTTGCTTGATTAATGAATGTGTGACTAAAGATTTGTGTGACCAATGCCTGCCTGTTCCTTCAGCAAATTAAGATGTCAGAATAACAAACATTTTGAGGTCATGGCTGATGTTACTTTTGTTTACGCTCAGTCTGAGATCATTTGTTTCTCACCCTGGACACAGGTCTATTCAGACACAGGAATGCTTGTCACGTAAACCTACTTAAGATGCTATTTCATACATCTCACCATGAAAACATGTTGATCAAGAGTGTGTGTTTTAACCCTTCAGGGTGTGTCCAAAGGTAGAGGGGTACACCGATGAGCAGCTGTTCAGTGCCAGCGCTCCACCTGCCAGTCTCAGTCTGCTGGGAAACTTTGAGGTATAAACACACAAACACACTCAGTAATTCAATTACAATTATCAAATTAAACCAAATATTAAATGTCATTCAAATACTGAACTTTCCCCTAGGAGTGTGTGCTGAACTACCGCCTGGAGCCTTTAGGGTTAGTGGAGGGTTTCACAGCAGAGGTTGGAGCCAGCGGGTCCTTCTGCCCCAGTCACCTGACCTTACCTGTGGAGGTGTCATTCTACAGTGTATCCGACGACAACGCTCCCTCACCATATATGGTGAGATGATGTTTTTTTTTTTTGTCAATCAATAATACTGTTTTCAGCCTGTCTGACTGAGCCTTGAGCTGAAAAGCTGTATCTGCAACTCTCCTTATACTGTATGTATGTGTGTGTGAGCTCTGGTGTGTATTAGTGACACTGCGGTTGTCATGTGTTTTTTACAGGGTGTGATAAACCTGGAGTCCCTGGGGAAAAGGGGCTACCGTGTACCTCCATCAGGAACCATTCAAGTGGTGAGTTGTTTTGTTTTTTTTACGCAACTAAAATGTTCTAAAAATATTTATTTATATCAAATATCTGCATCCTGGTGTACACATGGCTGAGAACAAAGAGCAAATTACACCAAGTAACAAAGGGAAAGGGGAACCCCTAGTGGTTAGAGAGGAAAATGAATCATTTAACAAGGGCATATTTTTAATCATTTAATGTTGCTTATTAGGGCAGTCAATCGATTCAAATATTTAATTATGATTAATCGCATGATTGTCCATAGTTAATTGCAAATTAATCGCTTTTTTTTCTGTTCACAATGTACTTTAAAGGGAGATTGGTCAAGTATTTAACACTCTTGCAAATATATGTATTTATTAATGGAAATCGATTAACAAAACAAAACAATGACAAATATTGTCCAGAAACCCTCTCAGGTACTGCATATAGCATAAAAAAATATGCTCAAATCATAACATGGCAAACTCAACAGTTGCCCAACAGGCAACAACAGCTGTCAGTGTGTCAGTGTGCTGACTTGACTATGACTTGCCCCAAACTGCATGCGATTATCATAAAGTGGGCACGTCTGTAAAGGGGAGACTTGTGGGTACCCATAGAACACATTTTCATTCACATATCTTGAGGTCAGAGGTCAAGGGACCCCTTTGAAAATGGCCATGCCGGGGTTTACTCGCCAAAATTTAGCGTAACTTTGGAGCGTTATTTAGCCTCCTTCCTTACTTTATGTATCTTTCACAGCGTGGAATCGATGAAGTCAGGTCACAGAGAGTTTGAAACCTGTCTAAATCCTCCCTTACTCTCTGGTTATACCTTTCAGACCTTATTCAATCCCAACAAGACAGTGGTGAAGATGTTTGTTGTGATGTACGACCTACGAGCCATGCCAGCTGGACACCAGACCTTCCTGCGCCAGAGGACCTTCTCTGTTCCCGTCCGCCGTGACACAAACAATCAGACCAGCAGGAAGCCCCACGGCCAGGCACGCACCTTGCGCTACCTCGTTCATCTGAGGTAAGTCGGCAGTGTGTCATTCGGAATATATCCAGTAGCGGTGATGTGTCTCCTCCCTTATTCATCCTCTCTGTCCTTCGTCTCCCGTCCTCTCCAATCCCGACCAGGTTCCAGAGTTCTAAGTCTGGGAAGATCTACCTCCATAGGGACATCCGTCTGCTGTTTTCCAGGAAGTCCATGGAGGTGGACAGCGGAGCTGCCTACGAGCTCCAGTCCTCCACAGAGTCCCCTATGGACCCACCGTTCTCTCCACGCTGCTGAGGCCGGACTCCCTCCCTCCTCCACCCGGCAGGCGACTACCGAAGCTTCAATCACACCTTGATGCCAGCTATAGACTCTCACGCAGCCCACGGCTGGATAAACAGCTCTAAAAGAGAAGCAATTTAAGGACAGCAGTCAACAAGACTCACCTGGCATGTTTCATCCCTTCTGTCACCCAGAACTGACAAAGGGGGGTGCTAAAAGAGCCTGGGAGACTCGTCAGACATGATGTTCTTTGTTAAGTGCACAACCTTGGATCAAAAGGGTTGGGTCAAAGGTTACGGTTATAGTGTGTCTCAGATCCTGTTCTCCTGGTTACGAAGGCCTCACCGGATATGATAGGTCATTGTTTTTCCTGCTGTTGTGTGTATCCCCTCCAGCGTCTGGCAGGAGAGTAGACACCAGTGATCGTCTACAGAAGCAGTTAGACCCCTTAAATTATTTCAGCAGAGTTTAGGCGACTTCACTCTGTTTGCTCAAATCAAAACCTTAATCGGACCTGTACTCGACACGATGAATAAGTGTTTAATCGGAATTAATTTAGTTATAAACGCAATACAAGGCCCCTTTTTATGGTAAAATATTTTGTTTTAAATCCTTGAAGATAAGATTGATTGAACTGAAAGTGAACTCAGCTTTTGACCCTGTGATTCATGAGCTCGGAGCAGAGGGAGCGCGTACGGAAGAGGAAGCGGGTGGCGAACTGTGGTGCAACGCCATCCCCTCGTCCCCAAAAAAAACAACAGAAAAAAACCACACACACCATGGACCACTAAAGAAGTTGAACAAGCAATCAAGCTTTCAACTGAAAGCATCACAGCAGAACATCAAAAGTGCACTGTGGATTTTTTTTTTCTCATTATAACTGGAAATGAAACAGAAAATAGTAATATTCTAATACTTTTGTACTGTTACAGAACCACTTTATTGGAAGTGTTGCAATAGAAAGAGTAATCTTAGTTTAGTGTTTACACATTCACTTTCAGTTTACTTACCATCAGTTTATTTAATATTTAAATTAATATTTCAGTTACTACTTGTGACGTCTGTCATGCTAAGATGATGTAGTGCAAACTGTATATCATAGTATGTATTTTTGACATTAATATTCAAATCTGAAAAAAAATATATCTATATATCTTCTAAAGCAATCTTGAAAGCTGCTTTGTCTCTTTGTGTTGTTTCCTACCACCACATCTCCATACAGTCACACGCATGGATGAAAGGAATAAAACATGTGATTTCTGCTGCTCCTTTAAATTTGGTCATAAACTGCAAATTATGAAAAACAGGGCTGTGGGTTATTGGAATTAATTATAAAAATAAGAAGATTGTGATAAGGGACCAAAATAGGTAACGGGGTTGACTTTGGAGAAGCACCAGAATGGTTCATTATCTACAGGTGACATTTCAATTAAAAAGCAAAAAGTTACAACACTGCCTAGGTTTTATTACCATAATTAACACAATAAGTGGCCAAACACTGAGGCAACCCATCCTACACCACACTGAACATATATTTAACATGGCATTTGGGAGTTATGTTGGTAAAAATGTGGATACATAAGAATATTTTTAGAGTATAAATACAGTATTTTTACAATTGCACATGCTTTTAGTTGAAACATTTTAAGATAAAAAAAAAAGAAAACCAATAAATACCATGTTTGTCCAAAATAGTAAACCTAAATGTGGGGAAAATTCTCTTATTAGACAAAACTGCACCCCCTAAAAGTACTTTATTAATATTCAGAGGTATGAATAGTCTGTGTAGCACAGCTGGTGCAGCTTGAAGTCAGCACTACTTCACACTCATGAGATTATAAACAGCAATCAACAGCTAGTAGGTGAGTACTGCTGCTGTCAGTTTGGCACACAAAGCTGCAAATACAGTAGGTGGTATTAATTTAATACAGCGCCCACTGGACCCTTAAATGCACATGCACATTTGTTCAATACATCATTTATTTTTTTGCATGGTGACAAAGTCGGGCTGTAGGTGTGTTTATGACCCGGAAGTGTTTGTTCTAATGTATGCTATGTTATTTAGTACAATATGAGCCAGGGCCGATTTAAGGCATAGGCCAAAAAAAATAAAAATAAATGCCAGTGGGCGCGCTAAACCTAAAAAAAGGGTACAGTTAGGATTATGAAACAAAAAGTGACTGGTTAGGATAAGGGTTAGGGAACAGGGCTGGGCCTAAAAAAGAAACAGAAAGGTTTTAATCAAAGTGGCTAAAGTTAGGTTTAGGTTTAGGTGTGCATCCTTGAGGTGTAATGAACATATTGAGTGCATTTCCTCCCTTGTAAAACATTTGCAAAGTGTTCTCATCCATGTTTACTGACTAGTAGTCTTCTTCTTCACTGTCTTTGTTGGCGCATTTCTACATTTGTTGGTGAGTTACCTCCACCAACCGTTAATCAGCAGAATAACACAGAACAAAATGGGAAAATGGTGCATCCTGTCGCCAACATGCTTATGCGTGTGCGTCCTCGTGTGCGTGTACAATGCAGATAAAACGAGGACCCACTCATTATAACGCTGTTCCATAGCGCTACTAGTGGTAAAAAAAAGTAAAATAAATGCCAGTGGGCGCCCTAACCCTAAAAAAAGGGTACAGTTAGGATTATAAAACAAAAAGTGACTGGTTAGGATAAGGGTTAGGGAACAGGGCTGGGCCTAAAAAAAGCCAAATATTAGGATTAGGAAACAAAAAGGTTTTAGTCAAAGTGGCTAAAGTTAGGTTTAGGAAATAAAAAAAAAGGAACTGGGGAAGAGAACAGGGCTAGGTATGATAAAATATAAAATCACAAACTTAGTTGTCAGGGGGGCAAAAAATCTGGACAGTTAGGGTTAAAGAAGAGCTAGAGCGTGCCCTCATGTGAGCAGAGTAACCATATATTTCATACTCTAATGTAAGTAAGTTTTATTTATGTGGCACCTTTTAAAACACACCGTTGCAAAGTGCTTCACACAC
>CAKAOI010028459.1:0-40888 GCA_916701655.1 Sebastiscus albofasciatus
TATATATATATATATATATATATATATGACACATAATAGTTTGTTTTGCTGTAAATTTAGATTTTTTTTTGTGTTAATTTTGACAAATAAATCACTTCTTGGGAGTGACAGATGTTTAAGTGATGCTACTTCCAGGCTGAATGACATTTGTCATTTAATTACATGTATTTAACTTCTTTTAAACTCTCAAGTCAGTGAGCTAGAAACAAAATATAGAGGTTTAAACTAAATTAAACACATTTATAGACTTAATAACAACCAGAACAATGCCATCTTTTCACTGGACTGATGTAGATATGTCATGCTGACACATCATAGTTTATGTTTTGCTATAAATTTAGAATTTTTTGTTGCTAATTTAGAGAAATAAATCACTTCCTGGGATGTTAAAGTGATGCTATCATCAGAGTATAACTTCCAGGCTGAGTGATCATCACTGTGAGACATTTGTCACATTTAATTACATGTATTTAACTTCTTCTAAATTCTCAAGTCAGTGAGCCAGAAACAAAATATTCTTATGTTAATTATTAACAACACAGCATAGTGTGAGCTATGCTTGGTTTCCTACTGTCTAAATGTGGCAGTAAGTCCTCTTTTCATATAAATAATGCTGGAAACACAAAACTCCATTGGAATAATGGCATTTCTGGATCTGAAATCATAATTTCATATAAAAATATATAAAAAATAAAGAAATTGGTGAGGAAAAAAACATTTATAGACTTAATAACAACCAGAACAATATCATTTTTCCAATGTGGACTGATGTAGTTTTGTCATAGAGATGTACAGTATCAGGAGGGTCTGTGTGGGAAAATCACATGCTCTTCTCATATCCTGGGGGTGTCCCATATGTTTCATCATCCACTTTGCAGGAACAATAATAGTGAGACTTATATTCTGTTTTAATGTGCTTTCAGTCATAGTCACAGGATCTGTATCTTTGACGTCATTCTCTATAATGTTGCACACTCGTCCATCATCATAAACAAGGGGGGTGGAAAATGTCTTGTTTATATCCTCAGGAGTTTGCGATGAATACAGGGTTCTCTTTTAGTCACTTGAAGTTGTTTTCCAGGCTGAAATTTAAGGGGGTTGCTACCCACTTAAATGTTCCCATAAGTCATCTTGGTGCTTGGTAAAAAATGTGACAAAAGTATTTAGGTTATTAATGACTTTCATCTTCAAAAAAAGCAAAACAAAAGATAAAAAAGACATTGTTTGACGAAGCTGTTCTATATATTTGAACAGGTTTTTTTGCCCTCAATTATTCTCGACTCATTCTGCCCCACCCCAGCTATTACATCGTGTACAGTCGCACATGGAGCGTGTCCCTCCCTCAGCTCGCTGTTTGGAAATTTCTAGCATAACAGCCTATGTGTGCTCTGAGGAAAATGTGATGGAAATGTGTCAGACATGGATAAAACACTCTGTTCTTTATTTAAAAAGGAGAATAGAAAGTCCAGAGATGCCTAAAAAGTGACTAAAGTTTGATAAGTAACAAATCAGACAGGATTAAAGAAAGATTTTAGTAAAAAAGACAGAAACAGAAGCATGAATTGGTGCTGAAACGCTGCTCAGACCGTGGCAGAGACAGGCTGCTAAATAGAGGAGCGTATTGTGATGACAATGACCACAGCACCGGTCGGTGTCATAAAGTGTGTTGTCGGTTTGTTTATAATGGCCTTGTGGTTGTCATGAGCGTTGCCGTGGAAATGACATCATTACTGTTTGATAGCGGCAGCACACCAAGTCCCACAAAACAGACTTTTTGGACGTAAATGTCAGATTTCTTTTTTTTTTCCATGATATCAAGAAATGAATACAAGCCTTGATTTTTAAATGTAATCCTCTGGACTGTTCAATATGTGGCCTCATGACTGACACAGGCTTTGAAATATAGCTTAAATAATATCAATATGACACTAAGTCTATTTTAATTAAGTTTTTCCACCAGAGAGCTTCATCCTCTCAAAGTAATCCTGCAAATGCTGAGTTTCACTTTTAGCCTCAGTGAGATATGTAAATAAGGGTTTATATTTTGAGTTCTGTGAAAAGCGTGTCATTGGATTACTAGTTTGACGAGTGTCAGTGGGTCAAGCCTGTAGTCGGAAATATATTACAAGTGTGGGAGGCAGGAGACGGGAAACAACACCCAAAGCTGTAGTAACGTAAGCCTTATGCTACTTTAAGGCTGCAACTTCTTTAAAAAATATCTTCAATTTGCTTATTTTTGTCCAAAATCCAAAGATAATCCAAAGAACTGTCATATGTGACAAAGAAAAGCAGCAAATTCTCACATTTCAGAGAGAAATTATTCTGCATTTTGACCTGAAAAATGGAAAAATAGTTGATCTATAAATCAAGTAATTGCTGCAGCTCCAGACCCATTTGTATAGCATCATGTTAAACATGATATATAAGTGGAATAAAGATACATAAATGAATTAGTGCCTTCAAATGAAACTGGTGAACTCGTGTTTACAACATAGGAAGTTGGCGTTCAAGTGGTTAACTCGTGAGAATACCGCTGCTAAGCAACATCAATATTAACGTTACTGTCGGCGTCTAGAAGCTACAGAGGCTGACAATTTAGCAAGCTAGCAAGCGGGTAATACAATGACAAAATAATGGCAGAGGAAAAAGATGAAGCCGTTGGGAATATCAATATTTTCCTCAGACATGTTATACAATTACAAAGAAAAACAATATACGACTAAAATTACAATATATTCATTTATTATGCACTGAAAAATGAACTTCCATGGCCTCCGCCATTTCTGACAACGTCAACAAACACGTCTCATCTCGTAAAGCTTTCAGAAACTTTCCACTTACCAGGTTGTGAATATAAGAAGAGGGGGGCGTTCATATGAACACTGTAAACACGACCCCACACAGTATATCTTACCTTTTAAAACTACCTGTATTCGTCTGCTTGTTCTTACAATATCATGGTGATGTTGATTTTAGATGACACCTGGTACCTTTTGTTAATTGACCAATACATTCTAATGTCATTTTAATTTACAAATTTCAGTAAATTATCATTAAACCTGGAGGAATGTCTTTAAGAAGTTTCAGATTAGAATATACAAGTGTAATTGTGGAGAATGCACCTGTGTCTTCAAGGCAGGTGGTTTGAGTCATACATTTTTGGGTGTTAAGACACCTGCCATATACTGTACATGATGTCCTAAACCAGCATCCTCACCCCATGTCTCTTTCTCCTGACCTTCCCTGTCTTCTTTCTTAACTAATAATTATCTAATACAATGAAATGCCCCCCAAAAATCTTTAAAACTACATTTTAAATGTGTTTACCTTGCATTAATAAGGTTGAACAGTCATGAAAACCTAATACAAGGTTATTAATTTCTTCCTAAAGTAACTGCAGTCCAAAGATCAAAGAGAATAAAAGTGCCAACTTGCTTTAAATTTGATTCTAACTGGAAACCTACAGGACTTATTTCAAGCTCAGATACTTGGCTTGAACTCAAACATTCCTACATTGTTTGGGAAAGAGAAACTTTGACGACAGAGGACCAAGACGCCCGGCGGCAGCAGGACGTTGGGCCAGATTTGAGGAGTAGTTAAGACTGCTATGTTGGTGCCTGTGTGACTCATGTTTCACTTATCTGAATGACACATTGTCAGACGTAAAGGATAGCGCTCCTCGGCTCTCCCAGAATCCTGTTTCCTCGCGGTCACAGCCCAGTGACACAAACCATACAAGGCGTGGCCACGATCAACATGGATGGGTGTTTCCTTTTCATGTCCAATCCTATTGTTAGTATTTGTTCCTTTTAAGTAATTGATAACTCAATCATTTCATGTCATTATGATTTATTGCGATTTTTGTTAACTTTTTTTAACACTGGACCATGGGAAAACATTTACTCATACACTTTTAGGGACTTTTACTTTTAAAAATATCTAAATTAATACATTAAAATGTTTGATTTTCAGCATGTATGTAGTCAGAGATGTCCTGAAGTCAAATATATCACTCATTGTTAGGAATTATTTATTACATTTTTTTCCAGCAACCCAAAAATCAAAGAATAAAGACATTTCCCTCACAAATTATTTTCTTTTTAATTGATAAGGTACATGTAATGTTTTTTTTTTACTTCTGATGACTATAATCCAATCAATCTGATTTCCATAGATGTATTTTGTATACAGTTCCCCTTATTTTTAAAACCGGACGTAGTCACGCGTGTATACTTCCCCTAACTTCTCCAAGTCCGTCTCTAGCTCTCCCGTCAGCTCCGTTCTCTTTATACATCCATGTTCAGCTCCATCGGGGCCGTTTGAATGCATTTAACATAAAGTCAGTATATGGGTGCTCTACTGTTCCTCGTTGCGGCCAGCTGCAGTTTGCTTTGATTGAGGGATACGGAACGGATCACGTTACTCAGACCACAACAAAAATAGTGGTGACTTCCTTCTACCTCTGCATAGACTCACATGAAGCAAATATATTAATTCTGGCATTTACAAAAATCATTTTCAAAATCGATACATAGGTAAATAAATTTTTTCCCCCACCTCTAGAAAATACACTTACAAGATATGTCACTTCCTAAAAACATCATAAAGGACACAATGGGCCTGTTCTCTCTTTATGGTTATATTGCTCTCAGACTGTTTCAGTGGAATCCCCATGGTGACTCCTGTTGCAAAAGGCTCTTGTGAAGAAATGCAAACTATGCAGAGGGTTAAATATTGAATGGTGTTCACTGAAGAATGCGGTGCAACCTATTCACAGTTTAACTAGCGAGGTGATGACTACCTCATTTCTTTAACGTGACCCAGAGCAGCTCCTTAACCTCCCCAATGAATGAAAAGTGTGAAGGAAGGATTGTCCAGTTTATGATCATATGGGAGGGTGAAATCAGGAAATATTTGGCATTCTTGAGGAACGATTGATCGATTAATTAACAGGAGGACCTCGCCGGACTTAAGATAAGATAAGATAAGACGAACCTTTATCAATCCCCAGGGTGGAATTCAGGTGTCAAAGCAGCAAAGCGCAGATACAGAGGTACAGGTGTACAAAAAGATTATAAAACAATAAATAGAAATACAGAATATACATAGTGAATGAACATAGTGAATATACATAGTGAATGGACATAGTGAATGGACAAAGGGTGCACCGTCAGTCAATAAAAAAATGAAGTATACAATAAATAGATGTAATATGTGCAGTCTATAAAATGGTATATGGGATGTAGTGTAAAGTAAGTTTAAAGTTTAAAGTGCACCAGTGGTTAGGAGAGGTGGTTGCAGGTAGTCCAGGTAGTCCAGATAGTCCAGATAGTCCAGGTAGTCCAGGTAGTCCAGATAGTCCAGATAGTCCAGATAGTGCACTTTTCATGTGGTGGTCAGCCTTGGTTGTGGAGCCTGATGGCTACCAGTAAGAAGGACTGACCTAGACGCTTTGGTGAACATGTACCGCTGAATTTAACATTATAGACATGACGACTGACTATTTGTATAACAATTTTGCCACAAATTTGCAGACTGACCGTACACGGTCCAGACTCGGTATTGACGAACTACCACGCAATCGCAATACTTAAAAATGGCAATACATATCGAATCGGCACTCAAGTATCGTGATAGTATCGAATCGGGAGATAGCTGTATCGTCCCTGCCCTACTTTCTTTACAGAGCCAGGCTAGTCTATATGCTAAGCTAACGTAACAAAAAGTATTTCAAAGTGTTTCACAATGAAAGAACCAAGAAATCCTTCACACTGTTGATCACTTTTTGGTCCTCAATACTGTAATCTACTGTTTCTACGCCTGCGTTACCATGAAGCTCGTACTTGTTGTTATTCATTCATGGTTACCAAAACTTTGTACTTTCCACTAGTATGAAAATGTGTAGAAGCTTTGAACCAATGCTCCTGAGTCAGTTCTTACTGGTGTGCCTTGTGAAGCAGGGGTTTATACGGTTAATATGAACGCCTGTACTTTCCTCTGACTGAAGTTGCTCATTGTGGAACTCTGGGTCCTTGCCCGGTATATTTTTAGCATATGTGTCATGTTTTCTTTACCGCTCTGAATGGGCTCAGTTTATTGTGAGTTACCGTTGGAGGATTTAACTTTGAGATCAGATATCACTCACTCAGTGGTTTCTGTTGGCTCGTCTGCTCCACACATTCACATATTCCATTCTCTGCTGCTTTTTTTTTTCTTTTTCTAGGTGCTCCATCTGTAGCTGCTGTAAATAAATATAGACCGTGAGGTTGAGAGAAGCATTCAGAATCTGTCAGAGCTGCTTCTGCCAAATCATAGAATCACTTTTAAACAACATGTCACTTCTTAGGGCAGTTTTTTGATCACTTCTGTTGCAGTTTTGTGGTTGTTTTTTTGGGTAATCTGGCTCCTCGAGATGATGATAGCGGGGGGCTGCTGGGGCGCTGCAGCTGAAAGGGGATCTTTGTTTTGCTGTGTAAAGTAAATGCAGTTGCTTCCCCTCCTTCCCCTGCTTTTTAGCAGCGACTTGAAGCTGGTACAAGAGTCCCAAAAGATTCAAATTGTATGCACATGTGGCACTGTGGGACAGAGCAAACTCTGTGTGGCTCTGAGGTTTTGTCAAAGCCCCCCTCCAGACAGTTTTACTTCCTGTTTTTTGGTTAATGTTCTTTATCAAACAGCGAATGGGATTGTGGGTTATAGTCAGACGTAATCCATTACCATGGCAACCAGATTGCGTCGTTTTTCAACCCGGTTTAGATGAGTTTGTGAGACCACAAATGAGACAAGAATTAGCGCAACACACCGACTCTCTCTCTCTCTCTTCTTCACCGTGTCCTCCTGGCGAGGCGGCGGTCTGGCTGCTGCTGCACCGAAGAACCGCACCGCTGCACGCCGGCCACAGCGCACCGGAGGACGGATAGACATGTTGCCGAGGTCCGGCGTTTGAAATGCAGTTTCGGAACGTTTTGGAGGTGCACCGTCCAGCAGCACCGGCCGCTCTCACCTCAGCTCCCAGCACCGACACCGCACCGGGCTGCTCTGTGATTTGTCTATTTCTCTAACGGGACTTTTTCTCTTGTTTTCTTTTGGGCTAAAAGTTGTACGCTCCCCGTAGTTTGAAGTTGTTAGAGGCCCGCAAACCTCCGGTATCGGCTGCTTTCTGACGGTAAAGAAGAGAGCGAGTGAGAGAGACAGTGAGTGTGTTGTGTTAATCCTGACGGTGGGATTTTGTGTAATTCACTGCGTTGATTTCACCCGTTCACCACACACAAATGTGAAAATAAACACACTAAAGTAAGGCGGAGGAAACTAAAAAATGAAATGAAAACCCTCAGTTTGCTAATGCAACGAGTTGGGCTAGCTAACTACACCTAACTAGCTAACTAACTAGAAAGACAAACTGACAGACAGATAAACAGATGTATTGTCTTGCTAAGACTCAAACGAGCTTGGAGGATGACCTATGACCAGCAGTTTCTACTATAGCCAGACGTCATATTCCCATTTTACCAACCTTCTTTTTTTTTTTTTTTTTAACCTTGAGCACAAAATTTTGTCCAAAAAACGATTTGGCAAACAGTGTGGCTAATCAAGTCAGTCAGGAAATGACTCAAATACATATGAAATATCATAGAAATGCCAAAATACACTGGAGGGGGGCTTTAAGCAACCTTACAACAGATCCTGGGTTTTGACCCCAAGTGAATCTAGTTGAAAGCAGGAGACCAATGGGTGAAAAAAATGGGGCATCCTTGAAAATCCACTGTCTAGACTACTGTGTTCTTACAATATCCTGGACAGCACTGTGGTGAGGCGCTTTGCATCCAATGCTGTGATTGGATTTACCCTCTCTGTAGGATTTAAGCCTGTCAGTTAGTTGCTCAGCCTTTGTAGCTTCCTAGGAATCAGTGGGACTCTGAATCACCAGACGAGTCACTGCTGCAGCCCCAGACATCCCCTTTTCCTGTAGGCGTCATTGAATTTGTTCAGCGCTGCTCACAATGGGCTGGAGATGAAAGATGTCACTGAAGGGCTCTGTTAGCGGGGCTTTCTCTCTCTCTCTCTCTCTCTCTCTCTCTCTCTCTCTCTCTCTCTCTCTCTCTCTCTCTCTCTCTCTCTCTCTCTCTCTCTCTCTCTCTCTCTCTGTACTCCGTGTCCACCGACCTCTTTGTGTGGCTTTCACTGAGCATTAATAAGTTCAGTCAATACTTTGAGGGTCTTTTCATAACCCCCGCAAATACCAGAGACATTTGACATTATAACCCACTGAGAGTCAGTATGTGCATTACCTCAAAGCAGCTATTGTAAATATTTGTGCATTGTTGCTTGGGCCTTTTGTGATGCCATTTAGCTGATTACTAATCAAACGTACAACACGGATTATTGTTTCCCCCTCCATTATGGGATGCAGTTGACGTCAGTTGTCTTTATTCTGCACCAGTCATGATATTTGTAATGGTTTTGAAATCGCACATTAATTACTGGGGTGGATCCAGGATTAAATTCTCGGCTCATAAAGCAGGTTTCAGTTAGATGACCACCTCTTTTTTTTTTTGTGTGCACAGGCCGTTCTGATCGATCATTAACCAGAGAAATGAAAGACGTGCCTTTTTTTCTTTTTTCTGTGAATGGGAGTGAATGACTGAAGTAGCTACCTTATTTTAGCCCTCTTCTCTTCAGTCTGGCCATTCAGAATAACATCCATGATGCCTCTTTTTTAGCTTGGTAGCTTATAAGTGGAGTTAATGTTTCTAATATGTTCAAATAAATCAAAAGTTCACTGAATATTGGTACCAAAAAACACCTATTTTGCAGCAGAATTGCCTTCAATCAGCCCGCCTGGCTCTGAGAAAGCAGAGATAAACACAGAGCCCCATGTGTTTACTATGCAAATACACCCCCTTACCAAACACACACAAACACACACCAAAGCAGTGTTGCATGCTTTACCACGTATAGGCCCTTCTACCTACAGTATGAGAACCTCTTCTGTTGCTCTGGGTCAGCGTTTGAACTCTCGTTTTCTCATGTTTTTCCACAGGTCAATGTTCGCGTCACCACCATGGACGCTGAGCTGGAGTTTGCCATCCAGCCCAGCACCACCGGCAAGCAGCTGTTTGACCAGGTACGGTACATATCAGTTCTCTAGCATCAGTGTTGACCTATAAATATGTTATCAATATCACTTTTGGAAACAAAACGGTGTAGAAATGAATCATTTTTTAATAAAGTTTTATACAAACAATCAATACAAGTCAGCCAGTCGTCTCTAGTGGTATTTATAAAAGCCGATGTACCATTCAATAATACACAATAAGGTATTTGTAGAGTTAAAGGAATAGTTACACACTTTGGAGTCTAGGGGCAGGGAACGTCATCTCACGCTGCATTCACTTGCATGCAGAATTCTGACTTCGTTCTTGTCAATTTCAGACCAGCCACAACTTTTCATATATATATTATTTTAATTGGACCTGCAGCTTGGGTTTCAAGGCATTTTTTAATGGTGGCAGCTGCCGCCCGTTACCACCCATTAGGTTTGGACATATTTTTTATCTATTATGTGTTTCACAAGTTAAATAAAACTGTTTTTTTTTTCACATCTGTGTTTTAAATACAGCTACACACTGCTGTTGCTTTATATATATCTACTATAAACTGCTACAACCTCCATCATCTAACTAGCCTAAAGGTCCTGACACTGTCGGGCCGTCAGTGAGTATCTGCGGCCCTTGTTTTTACGGTGTGGCCCGCACTGTTGGCACTAGTCTGCCACTGTTGGCAGCTTTTTGTCCGATTCAGCATGTTGAATCAGTGCACGAGAAGAGAAACGAAAGTGAGAAAAGCAAACAAACACAGAAGGCTTTTATAATTTTTCATCTTCATCTCATCGGATCATTCCAACACACGGATATTTTCACAGCTACATGGCCGTCTGGAATGAAGCTAAGTGGTGAGCGAGAGTGGTGTGAAAATGGTCGGCAAACGCCGCTTTGTTTCATGTACGTATCATAACAACGGCTTGTATATCCGCCGTCCTCGGTCTTCCCGTTTCCCTTTTTGAATGATGAATACAGACTACCGCCACCTGCTGGTGTGAAGAGTTATGTCATCTCACTTGGACGCAGGACGTAGGTGGTAGTTGGCCGTCGGCTGTAGTCTTTGCGGTGTGTTCGAGTGCGACATTTTGGCCTAGAGAAAGGCGACGTGAGGCGATGCAACAGTCTATTTCTTTGATATCAGTTTGGTGTGTCTGGGCCTTGACCGGATTGACGTCACTGCCAGAGGTCTGTGTTAGTAAAAGGAGAAAGTGTCTGCCCTCATTATCATCCCTCCAAAGCTCTTTCCATTCGTTCCATCCAGGTCTGAAAAGTTATCTCCTACAGACGAGATTACAGGAGCTTTTGGCTTCAAGTGCCCTTATCAGTCTCTTGTCTTCCCGCTGCTGAGGTTCAGGGATTATTATGAATGGCTTCCTGTGATGAAAAATTGCAACTTAATATGCGTAAGTGAACAAAGAGAACTTGAGACCTTTAATTAAACTCATGATTAATGGCGTTAGTGGAGGAAGTCACACAGTGCAGAGTAAAAGGTGTGGCTGCAATCATGGAAACATAACAAACCCTATGGTGTTTGGAACCTTTTTAGGAAATCTCACTCACATTTTCTTATTATATCTTATTATATATGGTTATATAGGAAAAGATGTCTTGTTTATAGTAAAATAATACTAAATGAATGCCACCATAATTTGACCTCAATTGATTATCTCTTTCATCAGTGTATTGAATGTTGAAGTTTGTTAATGTTTGTCATGACACCGGATGTGGTTATGTAATAACTAAAAGTGGTAATATATGTGGTCCATTTTGTCCATGACCCTTGTGGCTTCTTTTACCGGTCATTATTGTGAAGCGAGGAGGACTTTTTCTTTTTAATTTGCAACGTTTCCTCTCGTTGTAAAACTCTATTGTGAAGCTCAGTACTTGAAATCCAAATGTAGATGACATGTCATTAGCCTGAGCCTCCTCTGAGGCTGTGTGACAGCACCGAGGGAGGAAAGGCATTGTTTTAGCCACTTCCTGTATAACTCGTTTTTCAATAGCAAGTGTAGCCGACTGTGTGTGTGTTATGGCTGCGTGTCAGGGGATTCAAACTTCATGTAGAGAACATTCTAGTCAAAAAATACAACCACATAAAGCATAATATCCCTAAAAATCCACTAGAATAACAGCTATATTCATAATATTTTGGTGATATTGATGTCGCTGCTTGTTTAAGGATGTCTTTTGGCTTATGACACTTGTGTTTTTTGAGGAATAAAGCAGCGGGGCTTTTTGTTCTAGGAAGGAATAGCCGAGGACCCAGATATTCGCCTTTTGACATCTCCCTATTTATAGGTGTGGGTGAATTCCCCCGCCTACTTGTTAGAATAGCTCTCGGTGGGGTGTGCCACAGAGAATCACTCACTCCCTGTGATAGTGTCAGAGACGGCTCACTGCTCTATTTTAGCTCAAAGATACAATCTACTAATTTGAGGTCTACGACGCTTCACACCTCGTCTGAAGTCTGATCAGCTGACATTTAGCGGTCCCTGAAGTCCGTCAGCAGCCTGATTTAGTTTTAAACGGGTGCTGTGTCAGTAATCAGCTGCACAGACACGAGTACACTCGCACAGTGTTAGACAGGTTTTGTGGAAATGCTGAGTAACAGCAGTGAGCTCATTTCCAGGGCGAGTGCGAGGCCTGGCGTGGCCCGTGTGGTCGGCGCTGATCATAACCTTAGTCTCCCTGTCATGCTGTTCTTATTCTGCCGCTCCCCTACACACCCTCGCTCAGTTTCACTTCCACACGACTGCTCACTGCTGCTCGTTTCATTTTGAATTGAGCCTGAATTAGAAAACTCCCAGCAGTCTGTGTCTCACTCAGTGGTTTACAGTAGATGACGTACTGGTTAGTTGTGTCTGTCCTCAGTGTGTTTGTCGTGTTCATCACCCCAATCTCCAGATCCTCTCTCCTGTATTCAGTAGAGATGTTCCGATATGAGATGTTTCGGGAAGGATACCATTCCTTCAAATGTTTTATAAGATTGCTGGTGTTGAAATTGAATAAATTTACTTTACTTTTTGTCATGTCTGTGACATATTCTACAGACGACATTAAAACTGTAGTAATGTTGCTGTTATGTCAATATACTGTCAAAAGATCACGATCACTATCTGTTGTTGCTGTGCACCGCTCGCCGTAAAGATAGGCGAGACCTCGAATCTCTAGAAGAGACGCAGCCGAGCCGCGCTGCTCATGCGGGCTGTGTGGCTGCTCTAACCTGTTAACATGGACGCTGAAATAAAAAACAACAAGTTCCACAGCCGCCACGCGCTGCTGATGTTCCCTGGGTGGCCCGGGCTTTACACACTGTACATATTGCCAAATGGTTGACATTTTCCTCGCTCTGACTGCCGTTATACTCTCCACCAGCACCGCACTGTTTTTTGCTGTCGTCACGTGACAAACTACCTGCAATCAGTTCATCTTTGCTGCTATAAAATATTATATACTGTACATCCAGGGCGACAGCACAGTGAAGGCTACTGTTTTGGAGCGGTGAAGAAGAATTGATTTCCTGATTTTTTTCTGGGTTAAAACTGGCTTAACCGATACTGGTATCGTACCAGAACAACTCTAGTGTTCAGCTCTTGAGAGCTGGTTTGGATTGGTTAAAAGCCAGAAGAAGCGTTGGTGTTAAACAGCTGAAAACATAGCAACATTTTAAACACTTCAACAATGTCTTGAACTGAATCCAAGTCTGAATATCTGGCTGACAGGTGCCAGGAGCAAAATATGAAACTAGTCCACGTATACACCCAACCCAACATGTCAAAGACGCATTCAGAAATCGTTGCAAGGCTGTTCCAAGTCAAGAGAGGGAACTTATTGCTTGATGGTTATTATTCTGCGCTGTAGTATTGTAGCAGAACTATATTAAACGTGTAACACTCCCTTTACTGTTCTGTCACAATGAATGTGTGGTCTGACAGCAGTAGACCCATTTCCTTTGGGCCAGCAGCACCCACTGGCCCCTCACCACCACCACCAAGCACACTCCTTCATCTTTGTGCTGGTGAACCCCTCCCTTCCCCTCCTCCGTCGCTGGAGGACTCCACGCTATTGAGCCCAGAGGATGTAGTGAGTAATGCTGTTTCAGCCCAGTGGCATTCCTCTCTCTCACCACAGTGCCCGAGCTCCCATAAACCAGACGGAGAAACTCTCACTCTCTGTCAGATCGCTGTGAGACGAGGCCGCAGACTCAAGTCATGCTAACTGTTAACCTATGCAGCGCTGCAACTTTTCAACCTTCCTTCAACCTAAAACGAGTCCGACGTGGTGACGCTGCGCTTAAGAATTTGTTGAAAGGTTTAGTTACTACCTGACTGCAAATGTTTCACTGAGGTTTTTTTAAATCATTGCCGGAATGAAGTCAACTTTTGCTTCTGCTTATAAGAGCTTGTTAAAAGAGTGTGGCCCCTAGATTTTATACATATCTATTAGAAGCCCCACGATACGATATTAGCACGATACTTAAGTCACGATACGATCTTATTGAGATTTTAAACTTTTTATGATATCCTGAGTATTGTGGTACAATATACTGCAATTGTTACCTTTTTTCAACTTCAAATTATGCAGTTTGTCAACATCTGTTTTATCTACTAATAGGGGTGTCACGATTCTCAAAATCCACATTTTGATTTGATTTAATCTTGCCATTTTCAAAACCTGTATCTGTGTGACCCACCTCAGTACATAATCATTACAAAAACAAAACATAAATCCTTCTGCAGTGCATAACAAGTGTGCTGAAATCTACAAAAATACACTTTTTGTTGTCATATACAGTCACGCTTGTTCCTCTCGTCTTTTTTCCCCTCTCTCCTCTGATCACTGTTTGTCACCGAGGGCTTGGACAGTCTGTAGTCAAGCTTGTTGCTCTCGCTACCAACATCAGCTGCTCTGATTCAACAATGCATGTTGGCTGAAATTCAACCGTGGTGTTGTTCTGTCGGGAGATGCAGCGACTTAATGTTAAATCAAATAAGAGTAGTAGAGCTGTGATGAGTAGGGAAACTTAACTTGCTGAAGTCTGCTAGCCGCTAAGCTAATTCATGCAGTGTAAAATGCCGCAGGCTTATGCAGGAAGTGCCCTGAGCATCGTAGCGACAAGAATGGTCCACATTTCCCATCATGCCTGTGTAGTCCCGAGCGCTGGACTGAGTAGTTTTAGTTTGGTTGTTAGTGTTTATATTGTGTCTGTTCAGAACACGGTGGCTTATGTTGGTAAATTGTGATTTTTGGTTTATAGTTTTAACCATGAGTGAGGTGGCTGCTACATTTCTTGAGTCGAGCTGTATTTTTCTTGGGACGCACATATGTAGGCGGGGCGGAGAGAAAAATAAAATAACCGCCGATCCTGCTTTTGTTTTCAGTGATCGAGATCAGAGGCTAATTTCGATCGATTTCCAATTCAGAATCGAAATCGTGACACCCCTAATTAAATATGCAGGAAGCGCCGTGAGTATTTGAGTATTGAGTTAATAGTGGTATGTACAGTAGGTATGATATCAGGGCTATGAACCAATCAGACTGCTTGATGTGAGCTACCTGTTTTATAATATATCATTAATGGTATTTACTGCTACTGAACAAATGTGATAATAAATTATTACAGGCTTCATCGTCTCTACTGGTTTACCATCATACTTTATCACTGTGAAACAGGTATTCAATTCTATTCTATGTGGCATTAAAAAGATCTTTGAAAGTCTTAAATCGAACTATTTTGCATTGGAGTGTTCTGTTGTCATTAATCTTACTTCGATCGAGGTGTTAGGAGCTCTGAGCCGACATCGGCACGACCTAGCAACCCATTAAAGTCGAGGCACCCTGCCAAAGCGACCTGCTGCGATGTCAGTTTACTAAACCTGCGTCCCCAGATTCAGATCTAATCCTCCTCTAATGAACTGAACTATTTTAAGTATCCTTTGTCAGCAGGTGTACATTGCATGTACAACATGTTATTAAAGCTAGTTTATCTATTGCTCAAGGGAAGTACAGTGCTGTTTGAAAGGTTAAAGTTGTTACCTCCCTGTCGGTGTCGAGATTGTACCAAGCCTCTCTGCAGTAGAGCGTTCCTTTAGGTATCTGAGCGGTAGCCCACTCTGCCTCTCACGCTGTAGACCCCCAAAGCAAAACCACCATGAAAGGGCTGATTGTTTGTCTGAGGCCTTATGAGTTTCATTACAGGTGAGATGGCAGCCTCTCTCATTTCAGGCCGTCATTCCAGGGCTTGTTGTTGTTGCACTAAATACAATCCATCAGAAAAGCTCACCAAGCATTCATCTGTACTCCCACAGGTCAGCCTGCCCTGTGTTTTGTGTCAAAAAGATGGCAGTTTTTATTTTAATTTGAACCTTGGCTGGAGCTTATCATCGGGAATGGGCTTGGCCGGAGTGCCAACGTGTTGATTCACCCAGGCAACTTAACACCTCACCTGGTCACTGGGTGGGGAATTTGGCAGCGATGCACTCAAAAAGGGATTGTCCCACTTAACAGCGCACACACACGCACACACACACACAAACACACACACACACACACACACACACACACACACACACACACACACACACACACACACACACACACAAAAACATGGATTTCTACACGGTGCTGCTGGAAAACTGCTCTGCCTCTCTGAAGGCCATAAAGAGCCTCTGACTGGTCGTTGAGGTTTTTTTTCCTCCAGTGGAAAATGGTTAACTCTCCTCCTGCAGCGCAAGTGATTATTCCAGATCTATAACTGGGTTTTCACTTTCTGCCTCGGCTGCACAGTCAAATATTGGTTGAAAAAAAAAAAAAAAAAAATCTTGAAATTGCTGATCTGTTCTTAGAAAGAAGTGTTTCCAGTGCGGTTGAAATTAAAACCGGGCTCATAATGTGCCTTTTAGACGTTAGTAATGAGGACTTTTGCCAGAAAGTAACAGCAGCCTCGCTCCGGCCCTCTCAGTCTGTTCCTTGAGTCAGAGACAGGATGCTGGTCATGCAGCACGTTATACAGTATCACTCCTCCTCACCGGTCAAACAATAGGACCACTTTGTTAAAGAGTTGTTTTGCTCGTGAGTGATGCATATTGCAACAGACCGAGAGATGTGAGCTAAGTGTTACTTCAACTAGTTCAAGTAGTGTTATTTAAATATTTCACCATTACTAGGAAGTACCCATAATTAAATATGCTGATATTGCTTTATATTATTTATGAAACAACAACAACACAGAGGCTCCGTAGTCTGAACCAGGGCGGCGAACTTTATTACTCCTTTCAACCTTGACAAAGGCAGCGCAGACCAGATCCACTCCTTCTGTTCTTATGTTTCACAATAAAAGCCCTTTAGACATATAATATTCACAGGTGAGTATTTTTATGGGAATGAGTCCTTACCCCAAGTGAAGGAGTTCAAGTACCTCGGGGTCTTGTTTGCGAGTGAGGGGACTATGGAACGTGAGATTGGCCGAAGAATCGGAGCAGCGTGGGCGGTATTGCATTCGCTTTACTGCAACCGTTGTGACGAAAAGAGAGCTGAGCCAGGAAGGCAAAGCTCTCGGTCTACCGGTCAATCTTCGTTCCTACTCTCACCTCTGGTCATGAGGGTTGGGTCATGACCGAAAGAACGAGATCGCAGGTACAACTGGTTGAAATGAGTTTTCTCAGGAGGGTGGCTGGCGTCTCCCTCAGAGATAGGGTGAGAAGCTCAGTGATCCGTGAAGGACTCGGAGTAGAGCCGCTGCTCCTTTGCGTTGTGTTTTGCGTCAGTACTACAAGGATTGGTTGAGTCTCAGTGACAGTGGTGACCGTCTCCTTGTCCAGAAACATATGTTTCCCAAATTGCAACCAACATGCAGTGTTTTAAAGTGTACTTTTATTTGTCCTGGCAGTAGTTGACTGTTTGTATCATTACCGTAGCCAAGTCCATACTCAGGCCTGGGAATGTGTAATACTATGAGGGTTGTTCAGCAGATTAGTGTGGTACCTGAGTATGCCACCTTAAGGTTAGATTCTTCAGGCCTCGCCAGCGTCTGTAAAGCCTTCAAAGACCTTTTCACAACTCCTCGCTCTGCTGGAAGGAAACCATCAGTGATTCATTCATTTATCATTGACTTTTGAGGTGTGATCTCTTTGTTTTGGCTAACACGGTTGACTCATCATCTCATAAAGTGTTTTCCTGGAAGTGCCGGTTGTGAATTTTATAAATCTCGTCAAATCTTGGAGAAGTGAAGCCAATGATGAAGTGCCTTAAACCTGCATTATCTCTAACAGCCAGCAGGGGGCGACTCCTCGGGTTGCTAAAAGAAGTCTGATTGTATTATGTAATTATGGTCCCGTTTAAAGTCAAATAGACCATAAAGCAGGGGATGCTTTAGGGCGTGGCTACCTTGTGATTGACAGGTCGCTACTACAGCGTTGTGTACTTTTGGGTTTTGGACTCGTGGTGAAAAATGACTGACACTTGAAGACGTTACCTCGGGCTCTGGGAAGTTGTGATTGAGCTTTTTTACATTTCATAGATGAAACGATTAATGGATTCATAAAAAAGAAAATCGGCAGATTATTTGATAATGAAAATAACCATTTGTTGCAGCCCTACTGTGTTTTAAGACTTTGTCTTTCCTTTTCTCTGTGCAGGTGGTGAAAACCATCGGCTTACGTGAGGTCTGGTACTTTGGACTTCAGTACATGGATAGCAAAGGTTACTACACTTGGCTAAAACTGGACAAAAAGGTAAGATCCATCTTAAAAAAATACATTTTTGTTTGATTTGATCTCATAATAATCCTCCTATCTCATAAATGCTCACATTATTAGGTCATTAGGGTTGGAGGAAATACTTTTCCAGTGCCTTGCAATGCTTCATCATTCACACACAATGTCATTTATACCGTCACACTAGTTATTTCACAATCTAAGTTGTATAATTTGTTCATGATACCTCCCACCTACATACCTACCAGGCCATTTCACTCCGTGTCTCTCCCTCTTCCTGTGGATTCAAAGTGTATAAACAATAGAGATGCATTCTTCCTCTGAGCTCTACTGTTTGCTTTCCAGTCAATCAGTAGCCACCGTATTATATATAGTATGTATATATTCACGATGCTGTATTGTGGTTTCACTTCCGACGTGGCAGCGAGAGCAAGAGCGTGAACTCTTTATGAACCAGAACTGCTTTTGGTTCTTCTCTGTTATCCCTGAGTAAACACCGGTTACTGTAGCTTCACTAACTGGTACTCCCGGAGCTAACTCATGTAATCTGTTATGCAAAAAAGCAAATCAACCAGAGGGATGAAGTCATGCCTGTAAATAAGCAGAATTCCAGATGTTTAAGATTGTCTTGGTATCACTGTTTGTATCTGACCTACCGACCCCTGAAGCCCTTTACACCAGATAGTTCTGCATCAATCATCTCTTAAAGAGGAACACAGATTTTACACATCGGCTAGCTCGAGGCTACATTAGCATCTACTAGGGATGCAAAACCAAACTGTGAAAAAACAAACCGTGCAATGATGTTCAAACTGAACCTTGGGCTTGTTAAAACGATGCATCACTATTAAATACAGACCTGCTCATTATTTGATGACGAGCCAGAGACATAGAAGAGGTCATTATCTGAACAAACAGAGGCCCACTTGACCGTTAAGTAGCCTGCTTTATTTCATGTATACAATCAGTGTTATGGCTTCATATAATATAGACCTAGCATTAATCACTATCAATCTATCTATTTATATATTTTGGAGTTCAAAGACATTGGAAATTTGTGCAAAACAAACCAAACGGAAACCGTGACTCAAAAGCCACAACACCAACTGAACAGTGGGCTTGTTGAATCGATGCACCACTAGCATCTACTGGCATAACACACCTGAATCTCCAACAAAACTGTTGTGGCGGTTGAGTTGCGTTGTGCGCCAGGTTTTGACAAGAAAGAAGAATGCGTGGAATAAAAAAGACGATATCTCTTCTGGTTCTGCTACAGCAATTTAGACCCTTTTTCTTTTAAACTGTCCATCGTGAGTTTGACAATGTGACAGGAGTTCAATGATAAATTGGTGGAGTGCTCTTAAAAATGTACACCTGACTCTACTGGCTCTTAAGCTAAATAGTTCAGCATTAACTACAGACTGTAAACTTTTTTTGCATCCATGTTTGTCCAAAATATCCTCACTTCATCATTTTAGCATATAAATTCTTGAATTATGGCCAAAAATGTGTTTTGTGAGGTCACACTGACCTTTTACCACCTAAATCCAATCAGTTCATCCTTGAGTCCAGGTGGACGTTTCTGCCAAATTTGGAGGAATTTGCTCAAGGCGTCCCGAGATGTCGCGTTCACCGGAATGGGGCGGACGTGAGGTCACTGTCGTGTCTAGAAAGTAACCAGCAAATTGCGAAACTCTAGCAAGACGAGTTAAAGTTAGGATAGGTCGTCGGGCAGTGAGTCTCGTTAGAGTTTTTGTGAGTTTTTGCAAGTTTTCACAATTTGCGGGATACCTTCTAGACACGACCTGAGGTCACAGTGAGCTTTGACCACCAAAATCGAATCCGCTCATCTTTGAGTCCAAGTGGACGTTTGTGCCAAATTTGAAGAAACATAATGGCCGCGGCTATCGCTGTCGCTGAAGGTATAAAAACTATAGTGAATAGATTCGGTCTGTTTCTTTCTTATCTGATGAATGATTTCCTGACTGAAACAAATAGGTAGAAAACCCTGCTAATCTATCTAGAGAATCTTCAAAAGTGTCCTATTTGCACTTTATAATCATAAACACGGGTCAGTGAGAGAAAGAGAAAGGGCTCCGCTTGCCTCAGTCAGCAGCAGTAAACTGTACACTGTGTGCTGACGCTGACGCTGCAGCTCACCAGCAGCACAATGCCTCGCTCGAACTGGAATATTCCCGGCCCCATTCTCTCCATCAAGACCGCTTGGTTCCTGTTTTGAAATTAGAGGAAGAGGCACGTTGTGTAAACACGTACTGTACCTCGGAGTAATTAAAGTGTATTTCCACTGAATGATAGTGGTAAATCCCCTTTCGGTTAAGAGCAGTGAACACATGAAACTGCAGAACTGTAGCTGTTTCCTAATTTATTAAACATTGACACACAGTTTACAGGTTTGAGACATTACTTATGATTTATTAGAGGTGTAAATCACAAGTTTCATCATGATACGATATTATATCAATTCTTTGGACAACGATACGATATTTGCTGAAAGTCTGCCATGATGCGATTTCGATTTGATTCAATTCAGGGGCCTGAGATCGATATGAGATATCATATTCCCATTTAACACAATCAGTTACATTAATATCACCTCACAAACTAAAACACGATTTGACAATTTTATTATTAGGATAATCTAGACATTTAAATGAAAATCAATCTATTCTTTTTAATGAAAAGGATAACTATGAAGTGGGAATTTCAAAATAATGGCACAATATCGATATTTTCACTTTTGCATCTTTATATTGGATTGTTAATTATTGAGTCGATCCTGATTGATGTATTGTTACATCCCTATGATTTATACTATTAAAAACTGAATGAACATTATAAACCGTCACGATTCCGTGTTGATTATATCCTGGCTGTGGTAGTCTTGTTAAATACCCCACGCACACCTGATAATACTCAACTAATTACAATCCAGCTTTTCCAGCTGGTTGACATTCTAGGAAAAGTGCGCTTAATTGTTTTCTTGCCAAGAGCTGGATGAGAAGATTGATGCGTCTGTCACGTCTGTGTAATAAGCCTGCAGCTGGTTAGCTTAGCTTAGCATAAGGAGTAGAGACAGGGGGGAAACAGCTAGCCTGGCTCTGTCCAACAGGACCAGCTATGAAGTAACCAGCGGAAGGTCACTGCTACCAACAGCAAGTAACCCCCTGTAAATGAAACAAATGAGATGTAACGGATTAATTAGTGAGCTTTAGAGGAGCTGGTTTCATTTCCTCTGGACAGAGCCAGGCTAGCTGTCTCCTTTCTTTATGCTGAGTTAAGTTAGCTGGCTGCAGCTACATATTTACAGCACAAACATGAAAGTGGTATCAAGTAGGGCTGCAACTAACCATTATTTTCATTGTCGATTAATCTGTTGATTCTTTTCTCGATTCATTGATTAGTTGTTTGGTCTATAAAATGTCAGAAAATGGTATAAAAATGTCGATCAGTGTTTCCCAAAGCCCAAGATGACGTCCTCTAATGTCTTGTTTTGTCCACAACTCAAAGATATTCAGTTTACTGTCACGGAGGAGTAAAGAAACCAGAAAATATGCACATTTAAGAAGCTGGAATCAGAGAATTTCTCAAAAAATACTCTAATTGATTATCAGAATAGTTGGCAATTCATTAAATAGTTGACAACTAATCGATTAATCGTTGCAGCTCTAGTATCAATCTTCTCATCTAATCATTGGCAGGAAACAATAAAGCCCATTTCCCCAAATGTCCCACTCTTCCTTTAATGCCCACATGATACCGTATGTTAACTATGTTGTAATTCCTCTCCAGGTGTCGTCCCAGGACGTGAAGAAGGAGAACCCGCTGCAGTTCAAGTTCCGGGCCAAGTTCTTCCCGGAGGACGTGTCCGAGGAGCTGATCCAGGACATCACCCAGAAGCTGTTCTTCCTGCAGGTGAAGGAGGGTATCCTGAGCGACGAGGTCTACTGTCCACCGGAGACCGCTGTGCTGCTCGCCTCCTACTCCGTTCAGGCCAAGTTTGGAGACTACAACAAGGAAGTCCACCAGCCCGGATACCTGCTTACCGAACGCCTGCTGCCAACCAGGTGAGACGAGAACAATCGAGCTTTGTTTGTTGTGTTAGCACCTCGGTCAAAAGGCAAGATGTTATGTAGTAATGCACTTGGTTTACTATACTGAAGCAATAAGCTTTGGCACTGGCGCAAAGTAATTTGTTGCATAAGGTCATTATTGAATAATTAGAGACATTAAAGAGGAAGACGAACATTAACAGAGACCATCTCCACCCTGGTTTATAGATAGTGATGAGTCTAAATCATTTGTGTTGGTGTTTGTATGTCATCTATTCCCTTTGTCAGTATATAGAGTTGCCAATTCAGCTTTCAAGGCATACATACAGTACATACCTGTGTTACAATTTAAGATACCGTAGTATCTCATTAGTTGCACCAGAGCATCCAAGAGCTATAGACCAAATATTTATTGCATCACTAATTATGCATAAAAGGAGCAGTGTGCCAAGACAGTGGCTGCGTTCTTTTGGTATTTCCGTGGTTGAAGCAGGCGATGGTTTGGGTGGGCGTGTCAGGGACTGGTGACAAGCGTGTACAATCGTATCAGCTCCTGTCATCGCCTGTAGAAGTCAGGAACATGCAATGATTTTGAAATGCGGAAAAACAGCAGCTCAAATATGCCGTCAAGTACATCATGACATCTCTCTTTTAAATTCATAATATGTCTGCACATGTTGAAAGTCTGGAGGTCATTGTGTTTAACCATGTGAATTGTGTCTGTCCTGTGTGTCCTGAGGTTGTCACAATCTCCAGCATTGCTGTTGATTTGCGTTAAACAAACTAAAAAAACGGTGTAGGATAGCACCAACAGCTAGTTTGACGTGCACAGACGTAGTGATGGGACGATATAGGAGTTTATCACGATAAAAAAAACGCTCAAAATAAGTTGATCGTGGTGAATTTACATCATTGGAATAATCGTGAATATCCTCCCATGAGTGATTTGAAAAAGCTGTCTCGCCCGCGATCATCGTAGAGAAGTGAAAAATAGAGCCTGATTTTAAAAAAAATTACATAAAATACAGATATTATCATGTAAGAAAGACCTGACTCACACAATATTGCTATTTTTTGGTACTTATTTATCCTTTCTTTATGCAGGGGGACCTTATGATTTATGATTACCTTATTTAAGATTGTTTGATTTCACTAAATGTTCAGTAAAAAGAGATGCCTGTCCTCTCTGTGATGTTATAAAGTTATGTTTCGTAACAAAATGTATGAGATTTAACCATATTTTGGTTAACTTTCATATCGTCCCATGCTTACATAAACATAAGTACAGAAGTTTGTGTTATTGTAGACTTCCCATCGCCTCCAGATGGTTGTATGAGGCTTAATACGCCGTAATACTGTAGCTGTTTGTGGTGACGAGATGCTTTCAAAAGTCAGATATTAATATTAAGTCTGCCTGGATTATTACCATAATCAAAGTAAAACTGTTTTTTTTCTGCTCATTTGGGAATGTATAATGAAAGTAAAACAATTTTATGTATTCATTCATTTATTTACCCAGAATCCCCATTAGTTACTACCACGTTGGACCCTTCTCTTCCTGGAGTCTGAACAAAAACACTACATCACAATGTAAAAACTGAGATGTATTAGAATCAAAAGCAAGACAAACACACTTCAACTAAAATAAAAAAAATCAATAACAATAAAACTACTAATGACTATTAGTAATGACATAATAACAACAAATGACTACAAGTCAAATAGGGAACAAAAAACAAATTAAAAAACAAGCAAACTACAAGAAACAATAAATCACAACAATAAAACTGCTAATGACAATAATAAGAATGGGTTTATAGGATTTTAGAACGGGTGTCTAGATGTCTGACAGTGCACAAAATACATCAATCTTGACTTCAACTTGCTCTGCTGGAATGCAGCACACACCCTACTGTGCTTTTCCTCTCAACGTGTCGCACAGCAAGTCACAGTGAAAAGGAAAGTCAGTAATACCAACGTAAAACACACACTTAACCAAAGCAAAGTTTGACTTTGCACAATGCAATGCTTGCATGACAACAGAGCCCATAATGTTACTTATCAAACCAAAGATATCAGCTTGTCTTGTCTGTTAGTGGTCTCTGTGTGGTGATGTCGCTGATCGTCGCTGCTTTCTTCTCTCTGTCTGTAGAGTCCAGGAGCAGCACAAGTTATCCAGAGAGCAGTGGGAGGAGAGGATCCAGGTGTGGCACGAGGAGCACCGTAGCATGTTAAAGTGAGTGTGTTTTTATGTATAATCTCACTCATTGAGTTAATAAGAATACATTGAAATAATAATAACTTCATGTCGACCTCTGTCCGTTCTTGCAGGGAGGACGCCATGCTGGAGTACCTGAAGATCGCCCAGGACCTGGAAATGTACGGAGTCAACTACTTTGACATCAAGAACAAGAAGGGAACGGACCTGTGGCTGGGAGTGGACGCCCTGGGACTCAACATCTATGAGCAGAGCGACAAGTAAGCACTGTGGTTGTTAGTGTCTGTTTCGTGTGTTTCTGCCTGCTGCTACTGACGCCGCAGCTCTGAGAGCTAAACAGGCTGGGCCAGGTCCATGTCTGTACTCAATCACTATTCCTGTTTCTCTGCTGACAGTATGACAGGAATAACAAAGAAGGCCAAATGAATACAGTCTTAAGGAGGAGTATCTCTGAAGACAGTTTTGATAATTAAAACTCAGCAGCTTTTGGGTATCTTTATTATCTAACATTATTTCCGGAGTTGAGCTGAAATAATCTGTTTTATCTTGAGGTTTTTGTGCACCAATCACCTAATATGATTTAGAAATTGTGCCTTTTGCTGCACATAATTGTGCATAATCATCGTCTCTTGCAAATATATCGGATAAATAGGACGTCTTTTGTTCACTCCTCTGCTTATAGAGGTACAGTTACTACTCTACATACTGCTGAATGATAAAACTAAAGCTTGGGCATACACTGTACAATTTTAGTCCGTTTCTTGCACAAATTTTGAGCCACACAACTCGTTTTTGAGTTTCTTCTTTGTTAGCATTACTGTGACCCGTACAGACCTCTGCTAGCAAACAGACTTTATCTGCCTCTGAGCTTTTTTTTCTATTTTACATGTACAGTGTGAGCGCTCAGGTCGTGGCTGACGATCGGACCGTACATAAATCGTGAGCTTTGGCTTTACATCTCAAACACTTTACTCGTACGGTAGCAGTAGGAGTTACTCAACAACATTTCTAAAATGGTACAGTGTTTGCTCAGCTTCAGAGTGCCATTTATACTGATGATGATTTACATGAAATCCCTTCTGTCCATTTCTTATTTTTCCATTTTTGTCTTGGAAGTCTGGTTTTATTTCCCCCTGACTTAGTGCTGGGTCTAACCTCAGACTTGTCCAGTTTCATATCTGCAGTTAATCACTACCTATTGCTCCTGTTTACCTGCAGACAGCATGACAGAAAAGAGTGATATTTGTTTGTTTTGATGAATCTTTGTTTGGGCGTTGAAGGGAAACCTACTTTTTGAGACATGTGAAAGGGTGTCGCCAGACTCCAGCCGACCATTACGCCTGGTCGTGATTGTCACTCCGTTTATAGATTGCAAGGCAGTCTGGGAGGTAATCACCATCTATTTGGTGAAATGAGTCCTGAGATGTCCCGCTGGCTGCCGGTGGCCTCGTCTGTGGGGTTACTGGACTGAAGTGTGTTAAAGGAGCACTTCATCCCAGGTGCCTTTTATAGACACCCTGACACCCTGTGCTGGAAACCCTTCAAGCGGCACTCTGCTCTGGCTGAGTTGTGTTGTTCACTACCAGTTTGTAGCTCTTCCCATTTTAAAGTGGCTGTGTCAGCTGTCATGGCAGCGTCTATTGAAAGCAGTGTGGTCTACTTCGTGGAAGAAATGAGCACAGAAAGTCAGTGACGGGGTAATGACAAAGTTTAGCATGTCAGGCCTCTAATTGAGCCTTTACCGTCTAACTCTTTGTCTTACATCAGCTTTAGGCGTCTAAATGATTTAATTACAGTAACTGCTTTTGTGTTAAACTTCATCCAGTCTCTCATTTAGACTTGTTATATCTTAACTGTGGTATGAAAACCCTGACAAGAGCGAGAAACTCATTGTTAAAGAGCACACCGGGTCCCTGTGTCCCCGTGTGAGTCTGTCTCTTTATGTGCTCCCTGGGATCAGCAAAGAAAAGGCCTCTCCTCCACGGTGCCCTCTGCTGTAACCATGGCTACGCCGACTGGTTTTTCAAGCTGTGCGGCACTTAAGAATGCGAGGCTAAACTACAACACTGTCTCTCCAACGAGGGCAGCCGGCCCACAATGCAGCAGTGCAGGCCGAGGCTTTGCCAAGGCACAGTCTGGTGCTGGTTTAACTCCTTAGGTGCTCCTGGGCTGCAGGAAGTGTCTCAGTAGCAGCCGTGACGAGAGCTGTTTGAATCCTCTAAATGCTGAGGAAAGGTGCTTCAATGCTTCCTTTCTTATCTCCTTTAACATAGGATACACTGGACCATCCTTTACCAAAGGAAAGGAGATAATGCCGCCTCACAATTCCTTGCGGCTGCAAGTTTTAAAGCAACGCACCATTCTGCCGTTGATGAAAACAAACAATATGCATATTATTTTCAGACAGTCATAATTGGGATTCATGTTGATAAATATGAGTGGACAGTAACAACCATTTCATTTCACTTTATTTATATGTATTTATTTCGATCAAGTAACAAATAAGTAAAAAAACAAAACAAGAATAACAAATAAAATGAAGAGTAAACATATAGCAAACAAAGAATCAACATAAATACATATTACGTCCGAAAAACAGTGGGAAGAAATATACATTTAATGGTTCTATTCCTTCCCCATAACTCAAAAAATTAAGCAATCTGTCACTGAAGGAGCCATTAAACAACGTACGGGGCGAAAGCGCCGCCTTTTGTAGTCCATCTTTGGGACATTGTAGTTTTACTACGGCAGACACGTCAATAACAACCGGCGCCGTCGCATCACCGCGGTTCTCTTTTCCTAAGTCCTCATGAATTCTCCTTCTCATCTTTCCTCGACCTCATGACGTTTTCCATCGAGGTCAAGGAGAAGTGGTTCGGAAAAGACATTAGGAGGACGTCATTTTTTGACTTTTCGACCGCCGCGCTGCTCTGCTGACCACGGCGCTGCTCATTTTATAGGACTATGGCAGTCTTTTAGAGGTTTCTTTAAGCCAAAGTTTCATCTTAGCAACCATCCTACTCAAACACACACACACACACACACACACACACACACACACACACACAGACATCAGATTCACTCATTCTAATGTTGGATTTACATTAAAAAACAGATTACAAATGAATATAACAAAAACATATTAGTAATTAATACCCTTTTTCTTTTTCATTTTATACTAACTCAGTAGTAACTTTAGTATCTAGCTGCTAAAGTTATCAGGTATCAGGCTGCAGAAATAACTGAAAAATATGTCAAACTCATGGTTTTTGTTTGACAGACTGGCACACATCGGCATCTGCAACTATTTCAGGGTTTCAGCTTCTGAAATGTTTTTGGATTGGCTGCTTTTATTTGTCTTATGTATGTCAACCCTTTCCACAGCCCGAGGTGACGTCTTCAGTCGTCTTGTTTTGTCCAAAACACAAAGATATTCAGTTTATAATCGGATAAAACTGAAAAAAAAACAAGAAATCCTGATACTTGAGAAGCTGGATCCTAAATGTTTAACATTTTTGTGCTGCAACTAACGATTATTTTAATTGTCGATTAATCTGTAGATTATTTTCTCGATTAATTGATTAGTTGTTTGGTCTATAAAATGTCAGAAAATAATGAAAATGTGTTTCATTCAGAAGCTGGAATCAAAGAATTTTGACTTTTTTTCTTTAAAAATGACTCAAACCGATTCATTGATTATCAAAACAGTTGCTGATTAATTTAATAGTTGACAACTAATCGATTAATTGTCGCATCTCTGAAAAAGACCTACTGGTTCCACTAGCCGTTGCTATCAAATGCTAAGAGGTTTATTCTCATACATCAGTATGAGACTTGCTAATGAAGTCTTCACCAACCACAGTGTCTCTACTTTCCTTTAAATCACTACAAGCTGTCAGCGAGATTTTACAAACCGCATCACTACAGCAGTAATTTCTACAAACATGAATCCACTGATAGAGCACGGCTCAATAAACCACGAGGAGAAATATTCAATCGCTGAGATAACTTCCACATTGTTCTCTCAATTCCACAAGCATGCGTCAGGGTCAGTAATTGAGTGAAATTCCAGTTTAGGCAGTGCAGTTTCACAGCAGTAGTTTCGCTGCGTGGTGGATGGCTGCCTCTCTAGATTACAACACTATCGGCTTGTCAATGTTTACTGTGCTACTCTGAATTGTGCTGAATGAGATTGGCATCCGTTCAGTTTGTCTGGCACAATAGAACGAGCGAGCCACACCCGAGATTCAGCCCTCATTCGAACAGTGGATACAGAAATCCAGCCTGAGAGGTTTATTCATAACACCAAAGCATGTAGCAGTGTGATTGATTGAAATGAATGACGTGTCTGAAGTTGTTTGGTATTTGATTATGTCTACGTAACACTTTAAATATCTGTGTTACTATAATAAATAGAGCTACAACTAATGATTATTACCATTATCGATTAATCCGACGGGTATTTTCTTGAATAATTGATTCATATTTTAGTTTTTAAAGGAACAGTGTGTCACAATTAGGGAGATCCATTGGTAGAAATGCAATATAATATAAATAAGTATGTTTTATTTAGTGTTTAATCACCTGATAATAAGAATTATCGTGTTTTCGTACCTTAGAATGAGCCGTTTATATCTACATAGGGAGCCGGCCGCCATGTTTCTACAGTAGCCAAGTAGCCTCTACAGAGGGTCATTCACTTTTTCATGTTTCTTGTCGGCCACCGTAGTTCTCCTACACGCTCGGCACACGGAGAAGTTTCAGTTGGTTGCAATCTGCAACCTCACCACTAGATGCCGCCAGATCCTACACACTGCACCTTTAAATGTTGGAAAACAGTGAAAAGATTTGCTTGTTTTGTCCAACTAACAGTCCAAAACCCAAAGATATTAAATTTGCTGTCATATATGACAAAGAAAAGCAGCAAATCCTCTCATTTGAGAAGCTGAAACCAGATAATATTTGACATTTTTGCTTGAAAAGTAACAACAGTCCAGAGAGAGAGAAAGCCAAAGCATGAAGCAATTTCTTTGCATCAGAAAGACAATATTTCTCAGGTGGAATATGTAGTCTTACATTTGTCTATCACACCATTTTTGCCTGAAAAAACAGTATTCCCTTGTGCCAAAATACTAGATATAGTAAGGCAAGGCAGCTTTTCGAAGACCAATTCGAACAAATGTTGTGACGTTTGTCTTTATCATACTAAATATAGTCTTTGGGCACAAATTAATTACACCAAAGCTTTTTGCCTTTTAAAGTCTACATATAATTTTGTCTCTTTTAGGATCACCACCAATAACTATAATCGTGCTATTGCAAATAATGTCAGGGTTATAAAGGATTTCTGTTTTTTGGTTGTGCCATTTAACGTCTTTATTACATCGTGGCCGTCATATAGCGGTTTCGTATCACAGTATAACGTTCGTGTTCATGTGCTCACTTCCTCAGATTGACCCCTAAGATTGGCTTCCCCTGGAGTGAGATCAGAAACATTTCCTTTAACGATAAGAAGTTCATCATCAAGCCCATCGACAGAAAATCTCCAGTGAGTAATACTTCAGCTTTTAGTTCTTACACATGCTGTCATTTCTATTCCTGAAACACATCTTTTCCTTTACAATCTTCTCCAGTTTAAGAGTTCTTGTTAGATAAAATGAGTGTATTAAGTTTCAGTGTGTGTCTATACTTTAGCTCTCTTCTTTCGTTTTTACCTGTGGCATCATGTTTCTCTGCAGCGAAGAGAAAAACCATTAGACATATCCTCAGTCTGATCTAGCATACAGAATAGCCAGGGCTACTTTCCGGGCAATGCTATTAGTGATGGACCCCAAACACTCACAACTAAGTGTTATATACCTTATCTGTGTCGCTCAGGCTATTTTACCTTTCGCTATAAGTGGAGCAGTTTCTATTTGTGGCAGTAATCTGTATTAAAAGTTACCCTGCACCTGCTCAGAGCCACGACTGGAGTCTTTGTCCTTTTTATCAGCAAAGCACAATGAACAGGCAGCTAAGCACTTTATTTGTTCTTCTCGTTCTTATTCCTCCTCTCTCTCTCTCTCTCTCTCTCTCTCTCTCTCTCTCTTTCTCTCTCTTTCTTCTACTCTGAATTTCAGGACTTTGTGTTTTACGCAAAGAGACTGCGCATAAACAAGCGCATCTTGCAGCTGTGCATGGGCAACCACGAGCTGTTCATGCGTCGCCGCAAGCCGGACACGATTGAGGTGCAGCAGATGAAGGCCCAGGCCCGAGAGGAGAAGCAACAGAAACAGAAGGAGAGGTACGCAGACGCCTGGAAACACCCATATGTGATATGTAGTTTGTTTACTTCCAAAATCAGTTTTCCATTTCGATAAAACATAAAAACTATCCCAAAATGATGTGAGCGGTACTAGGCGTTCCTTCAAGCCATCACATTATTTTTTTCAGGTTACCTGTTTCAGGATATAGCAACCGTTTTATAAAAATAGCTTTTTTTAATCATATTTGCTCCAATCTCACCTACTTCAGCTTCAAATTCTGATTTTAGCCACTTTCTATTTTCTTAGGCTGACAACATAAAGTCCACAGTAAAACAATAAAAGCAATAGCATAACATAACATACAGAATAAGACCAATACTCATGATAAAACACATTTGATCACATCTTCGTGGTGGGCTATTTGTCCCGCCCCTCCTCCACTGTGATTGGACTGCTCGGTACAAAGTGACAGTGACGAGTGCCACGTTTTATCTAAAGTTTAACATTTTTCAACTCTCGGCGACCTGAAAAACAATGCCAAACATACAACGCCTCGTCACGCTACTGGCATCTTACCATAGCGTAAATATGCAGCGCTATGCAATGCATTAAAAGCATAAACTGGCCCCAGGAAAGAACACTTTGGTGGACTTAAACGTACAGTACGCTAACATTTTAAGATGACTTGTTAATTGCTTTATGATGCTAAACACCACAAGACAGTGCATGAAGCAGAATCAGGCAGTTTGACATTGTTCTTTTATGTCTGAACCAGCTTCACCGTTGGCAGATATACTATTCAAAGCCACTTTCAATTCATGCAGTTCAGCATGTAAAGTGAAACCTCCCAACGTGCAATAACACAGCGTTCCTTTTTCAAGTACGGGAAATGTGCTTCCTGAATTGGCTGAACTGAAAGCGAATGGATGTTGACCCCGAGCTCAGCTACAGCTGGTCGGCCCACTGTCTGCCCCGTACAGCTGTTCAAACACGGTGATGTAACGGCGAGCAGACGGCACAGTAAATACCAGTGGGTGAACCATTAGATCACCAGCAGACAGAGTTAGGGTTCACTCACACACACACACAGTAGCTCACAGCGAGACAGAGGCCGGGCTGGTGTCCAAACAGAGTTACTGGATGGTTGGTGATGAGTCCCTTAAGACGGCTCATTTAAACATAACTACACCCTGAGGGAGACATCAGGTTGTTACTGCAGCACAGGTTATAGAATCATTATTAATAAAGCTGGAGTACTACTAGGACAGGGGGGCAGGAATTTTTTCCTTTCATAATTTACTTTAAAACTTTTACATTTTATAAATCTATTGAAGATATCAATGTAGATACAAGGCTGATTCAACAGTGCATGATTAACTGATTAATTGCTGCAGCTCAAGTGCAAAGTGTGTAATACAGTGTAAAATGAACAAATAGACTTTAAATAAGCAAAAATAACCACCAGAAAACGCTTCGAATTATTCATATATGCTGTATTTTTACTGCAGTTTTTTTACTGTTTAATGAGCATTGGCCCGTCGACAGAAAATCCACAACAATTTTGATTTCGACTTATCATTTAAGTAATTTGTTAAGGAAAAAACTGATAATAATTTGCTGAAATCTGAAGATGTGCAGGTTTTTTTCTAGAGCTGAAATGATCTGTAAATTAATTGATTAGCTGAGTGATTAAAAAAAATTAATCAACAACTCTTTTGCTAATCATAAAATCAGTCGTTAAAGTAATTGTTTAAGCAAAGAATTCTCATCTTCCAGCTTCTCAAATATGAATGTTTTCTGGATATCTCTGTCTTCTATGACAGTAAAGTGAATGTCTTTTGGGTTTTGGATTGTTGGTCTGGTCAGCTAACATTACTGCCAAGCAGCTGAAATATAGAGTGATACTGTGCTTTTAGCTGACGTGTGTCTCCTCACTGTTTTGAGCGATGCTCCTTCATGTCTATGTAGAGCGAGCACAAGCGCGAGCAACAGGACGCTGACTTTCGTTGACTTAACGGCCACATGTGTCGCTGTTAACAAGACATTTCTGATTCTTACAAACAGTCGCTTTAATGTAGGTAAAAACCTTTTAAAGAGTCCCTGTTACTGATGACTGCACTCACATCTTGCAGCTTTTACAGGATCAAACATGGTTGTAAACGTGGTGCAATTTCAAACTGCAAGTGGTCATCATTTGGGATAAATTGTATTTACATGAAAGTTCAGTATACTGTACGTGACCATGACAGATGCATGAGATGTTTTATTTTTTGTTTATTGAACAGTGGTAATTGAGCAGCTTGTGTAATCATGTGGTGAATCTGGGCTTGTGTGTGTGTTGTGTTTACAAATGTGTGTGTGTGTGGGCTCACCGACTGTCGTTTGTCAGCCGTAACTACACATCAACCATGTCAGCTCACGACTGCTGTGTGTTATCTGCAGGAACCAGCTGGAGAAGGAGAAGAAGAAGAGAGAGAGCATCGAGAAGGAGAAGGAGCAGATGATGCGAGAGAAGCAGGATCTGATGATGAGGCTCTACCAGTTTGAGGAGCAGACCAAAAAGGCAGAGAAAGGTGAGGCGGCGGGCGGGGGGTCGGAAATAGTTAGAATATGTGTGTGTACGTGCGGGGAGGTGAACAGGTTATGAAAGCAGGTTACTTGTTTTGTAAACAACATGGTTGATGAATGCTAAACCGAAACAGTGTCTGTTATTTACTTGTCAGCGGTGACGTAATCTGAGTTTACAGTATGAAGCCTGATGGTTGGTCATTTTCTTCATTTTGTGTTTTGATTATATTTTTGGTCCAAACCAGAAAAAACCATCTGTGAGGCTCTTTACTTCTAGTTTGACCTGTTTCTGCTCGTGACAGGAAGTAAATCAGAAACCAGCAGCGTTTCTTTAAAAAAGCTTTTTTATTGATTACAAAATAACCGACTGTACAGTAAGAAACAAGGCGAATAATACCATTATTAAGTGACTCCGCGTGGCTTCCTCTTTAGTAATGATTAACACGTTTCCTGCTCATAAATTAGTGCCAAATGATTTCCTGTGTTTGTTTTTGATTGCTTTAAATTACAACTGATTGTGGTTTCACAGCCTGAATAATACAAATAACAGGAAGTTTACAGTCATGGGAACGAGTGTGATCGGCCAGTACGTTTTTTAAACTTCCATCTAACTAGAGCACTGTCTCTATCCTCTGTCTCATTACATTAGCTCCATTTTGTTTCAAATGATTCTATTGTGAAGCATACTCCAAAAATAGCAAAAAATAGTATTGCTATGCTTCTTTTCCATATAAACAAACATAATGTCGAAAGTCACAAGACGAACTCTCTTCAAAAATAAGAAATAGAAATACATAATTAAAAAGGAAAATATATAAATACTGAATAATACAATTAATACATATACCTCTCAATTTTTCAAATAAAGAAATAAAACAGTAATTCTAATAATAAATAATAATAATAATGATAATAAATAAATAAATAAAGGAAAATATATAAATACTGAATAATACAATTAGTATTTATACCTCTCAATATTTAAAATAAAGAAATAGAACAATAATTCCAATAATAAATAATAATACAAATAATAATAATAATAGCTAATACATAAAGGAAATTATCTAAATACTGAATAATACAATTAATATATATACCTCTCAATATTTAAAATAAAGAAATAAAACAATAATTCTGATTACAAATAATAAATAAATAAAGGCAAATTATATAAATACTGAATAATACGATTAATATATACACCTCTTAATATTTAAAATAAAGAAATAAAACAATGATTCTAATTATAAATAATAATAATAATAGTAATAATAATGAATAAATAAATAACAAAACTATAATAATAATAATAATACAAATAAAAACTAATAATAATAATAATAATAATAATGACAACAGCGATAATGAAAATAATATAATATTACTTTTATAACTTCACCTTCAAAATATTCTGCAATATCTTTGGTGAGATGAAAAAGAAAAATGGAGAGAGACAAATCACAGAACTTCATGGTTCTGGTTTAAAAATTTCAGTTCAGTTTATTCAAAACACATTAAAGATACAACTACAATCATACGACATAATAGAGATATGTGAGATGGGATACAGTAAAGTTGAGAATTGTAGTTGGAATATCTCATGAAATAGCTGTAAAATCAGTGTCTTTCCTGTGAGCTTTGTCTCATATCTCTTACGTGTCTTCATTGCAGAGCTGCAGGACCAGGTCGAGAGAGCCAAGATGCTGGAGCAGGAGCGGAGGACAGCCGAGGATGAGGCAGCTCGTCTGGAGGCCGAGCGTCAGGAAGCCCTGAGAGATAAAGAAGAGCTCGCTCGCCATGCTGAGGACCGACTGAAGAGTCAGGAGCAGCTGGTCAGTATTTTACACTTTTCCAATACTCTGTACTCTACAGCTTATAGCCAACTGATATATATATTTAAAAAAAGCTGTTTAGGGATGTTAATAATTAACAGTTAATCCTTCCATCTCACAAAATTTGTAATGTCGGTGAAGGAAGTGAGATGTTGTAGCATTTATTCACCGACAAATAAACTTTACACACACTTCACTGCTACGTTCATAGCTACGATGCCACCGAAAGCCCCACACTCACCGCCGCCACTCACACACGGACTGTCGGACACTCGCTGACGTTACGCCGCGCTGACAGACCGTATGTGTGTGAGACTTACTAGGACAATACACGCAGCGTCACATGCTGCTACAGTATCTCTCCCGGACGGGTGAACTGGAGGCTCAGTTGTCTGTTGTGCTCACACACTGCAGCTGGTACGCAAAAATCTTGGCGGTTAACGATTAACAATCGGTTAACGAGGGACGGTTATCGGTTAAGAACATTTTTCAAAATTAGCATCCCTAGATTGAACCTGTTTGTGCGTCGGCTTATCGTCTAAGATAGGCGGCTTGTTAGGCACTAAAAACAGCACTGCTGCCAGAAACGCACTAACCTCGTCAGTTAACGGTTAATAATCAGTTAACGAGGGTCAGTTATGGGTTAAAAAAACCCTCTAAATCAGCATCCATGCCAGGTACTCTATACTTTACAACTGATATTAAAAAAGCTGTCTGATTGCTTTCTCTTTAAAAGTCCTGCGTGTCCATCAGCAAATTCTCCAAAGTGCAAGATAAGATAAATTGAAACCTTTTCTCACTGCGTTCAGCGAGTACTTTGTCCAGGTCTGTACCAGGCACATTGCAGGCTGGTGTATTCAACAGTGCCTGGCTACTGTAGCTCCAGACAAAACCACTTTGTACTGTAGCGTCCAGCTGGACCACACCCCGTTACTTCCAGACTAACCGCCCCTCCTCACCCCTGAGCCACTCGTCTGTGGACCACCCACAGGACGACGGCTCCCTCTTTCTCTTTAACTACCGGGACAGTAAAGCCGTGGTTCCCTCTCTCCACATTCACAGTTTTACCACGCAGGCACCTGCTGTGACACCCTTTATACTTAAACCCTATTAAGACGCTTGTGCAATGGATTAAGTCTCCGTGCAATTTCCACTGACTGAAAAAAGACACGTGGGAGTCGTCTTATCAACACGTAACTTATTTATAATAGTCCACCGTGTCCCTGTGTTGTCACCGAGAGACCAGTTTTCCAGCTGAACACCTTTAACACAACAATTTCACGGCCAAGTGCTCCTCTGCAGGCTGGCGTCTGCTCAGCGTCTTCTTTACAACTGAAGCAGGCGCACCGTTTAATACAGAGCTGCCGGTTAGTTCAGT
This sequence comes from Sebastiscus albofasciatus, assembly GCA_916701655.1. Classification (NCBI taxonomy): domain Eukaryota; kingdom Metazoa; phylum Chordata; class Actinopteri; order Perciformes; family Sebastidae; genus Sebastiscus; species Sebastiscus albofasciatus. Next base: position 36,130 of record CAKAOI010028459.1, read on the forward strand.
CTGGTGAAAGACGAACTGTTCACTTTGTTGTGGTGGTCACAAGGAATGTACCACAACACCTGCAGAGTTTCACGTTTCACCAGGAGGCTCTACTTTCTACTATTGATTTCCATTTTCTAATCTTATCAACATGGGAGTGTACAAATATGCTTTATTTATGCAAATGTATGTATATATCTATTATTGTAAATCAATTAACAACATAAAACAATGACAGATATTGTCCAGAAACCCTCACAGGTACTGCATTTAGCATAAAAAAGATATGCTCAAATCAAAACAAGTATCATTAATACATGAAACAAACATAAATGCCATATTTCATCACATTTTCCACATCGTTTTTTGTTGGTTTGAGGTTTGACTGCCGCTCTTTTAATTACATCATCTCGTCGCGCCCTCTTCCTCTGCTGTGGTTTAATGACACCTGACCGGCAACAACTGTTTATCTTGATGAACCAACTCTTAATATTCACAGAACAGTAGCGGATGGAAACACGTTTGTTTGCAGGATTACATTACATGAAGACCAGGACTCTCTCTTCGTTCAATTTGATCATTTTCAACATGTTTTATGTTTGGTTTTCTTTTACAAAAGAGATCTTGATCTCACTGAGACTACCAGATTAAGTAAAGGTTCTACTGTATATCTTTATCCACCTACATGTATTAAATCTGTGATTCTCCTGTTGTTTTGTATCAGGCTGCAGAGCTGGCAGAGCACACAGCCAAGATCAGCCTGCTGGAGGAGGCCAAGAAACGCAAGGAGGCGGAGGCCAACTCATGGCAGCTCAGGGTGAGAGCTTTAACCTGCAGTTTACATTATGCTGAGGCTCATTCACTTATTTCTGTCATTCACACCAGACAAGTACTGTAGGTAGGGGTGTCACAATATTTACTAGTCAATACCAATTCCAGTGTGAGTCCATGATTATCGAGACCAAATCAATACCACGGTAAAAAAACAAAAGTAAAACAATAAATCTTGTACAACATCCACTCCTTTTATTACCGTTTGCATGCTGGTTGTTTTTATGAAGTTAAACAGGTCACAATTACCTCTCTATTATCTATTTTATTTTGCTGTGAAAAACTGTATTTATTGAGGTTTGTCTGTGTGTTACCGATTGTTCTCTGCAGGCCGAGGAGGCCCAGAACGATCTGTTGAAGACCAAGGAGGAGCTGCAGATGGTGATGACGGCGCCGCCCCCACCACCTCCACCTCCTCCCATGTACGACAACCTGGACGACAACAGCGACAGCGAGGAGAACACCAGCGAGGAGAACGCCAGCAACCACAGCGCCGACCTGCAGATTGAAGGCATCAACGACCACCACTACGAGGAGGATCGCCTGACCGAGTACGAGAAGAACGAGCGCGTCCAGAAACAGCTGAAGGTAAGAAAAGAAAACTAAATGAGCACCTCACACGGTCAGTCATCCTAAAGATACAGAGACATTATTCACATTTATTATGTGTGATATGGCAGATATCTTTCAGTATGCCGCCAAATCATTTTGACACATTTCACACTATACCATGATTTTTTTTAATATAATTTTCGACAAACTATATTATGACTTTTTTTATGACATTTTTTGACATACCATGCTATGACTATTTTTTCATAACATTTTCGACATACCATGCTATGACTATTTTTTCATAAAATTTTTTGACACACTATATGATTTTTTTTTTAATTAAAATTTTCGACATACTATACTATGACTTTTTTGAATAAAATTTGACATACTCTAATATGATTTTTTTTTCATACATTTTTCAACATACTATAATGTGAATTTTTTGACAAACTATAATATGACTTTTTTCATAACATTTTCGACATACTATAATATGAATTTTTTTTTAATGACATTTTTTGACATACTATACTATGACTATTTTTTTCATAAAGTTTTCGACATACTATACTATGACTTTTTTCATGTAATTTTCGACATACTATATGACTTTTTACGACTTTTTCAACATAATATATAAGGATTTTTTGATATACTATACCACTTCTCACTACAGAGTAAACTACAGAGTGTGTTTTATCTAGGGAGTAGTAAAAAAGGCAGTGATTTTGGACACAATAAGGGACGTCACAGTGACACAGTGGCACGTCTAATGTGTGATTTAATGCTAGAGTTGTATCAGCCGCAGTGTTGTCGGGTTCGTCTGAGGTTTCATCTCATGCCTCCTCCTCTTCTTCTCTGTTCCCTCAGGCCCTGACCTCAGAGCTGGCTCAGGCTCGTGATGAATCCAAGAATACCCAGAACGATATTCTTCACAGTGACAACGTCCGGGCCGGCCGAGACAAATACAAGACCCTGCGACAGATCAGGCAGGGCAACACCAAGCAGAGGATCGACGAGTTTGAGGCCTTATAAAAAAGCCTTCGGCCCCTTGCCCTTTCTGAATGGTCACTACATCTCGGCCGAGACACATGGACACCCACAAACGCGCTATAAAAACTCATGTATAACACACGTCAGTTGCAGACTAAACTGGAGCAGTATAAGCATCACTTACAGAGAGGACACGCTCCCGTCGTGAGTGTGCAGAGCTTTGCAAATCCTTCGAAGAAAAACTTAGTGCCAAAACCTCTCTCTTTCTTAGTGTTTCACATCTTATTTGTGTATTTGATTGTGTGTAATTTGATCAAATTCAGACCAAATCATTCTTGTTTTTATCCAGAGGTGTGATGAAGTAGTGGGACTAGCCAAATTTTATTATTATTATTTCATGATGTGCACATATAATATGTAATCAAGCCTCGCTTCTTTTTGATGTCTGTCATTTGTCGTGTTGGAAGGAAAAAGGACAGTTTGTCGTCGATAGCGACCGCTCAGAAAGGGGGAAAACAGTATAAGCAGGAAAATGTACCTTTGTTTTTGTTTTCCATTATATTTGAACACTTCCATTTATGTTTAATATTGCTATATGGTAGTTTTAAAAATCATCCCTAGTTTGATATTTATACTGTATATGGGACATTAAAAAGGGTATTTCATCTTGGTTTGTATATTTTTGCTATCTACTAATGATAAACATTTATAATGTTTTAAAAAAAGGTTTTATATATTCACCAAAATAATAGCAGTCTTATATGTTCCATACGTTTTCTTTTAGGTTACTAAATTAAAGAGATTTAACTGTAAATTATTATTTTTTACTGTAGTAAATATCCAGCTGCATGTCATTAAATCAGTTAAGGAGATTGCTATCTATCTTGGTACTTTTGATTAGTTGTTTTTTTTGCCATGCAGTTCGCAGTATCGCTGAGGTATGTCTTTCTCCTCAGAGCTCTGTGTTGACTGGGACACTTTAGGTTTAATATATTTTATTTCTCTGTTCTGTGTCATGTCGCTGTCGAGTGAGAGATGAGCTTGTGTTGAGTGCTTTTACCCTCCTAAGTGGCCTTTCTCTCTGGCTGGCCCTCTGCAGGGATCAGTGCCAGACGGTTGGTCTTCACTTCGTAGCCAAGGTGCTTAGTCACAAAATAATACGGCAGCCTTTAGTTCTTTTTTTTTAGTGTTAAATCTAACGAGGGTTGAGGTGATCGTTACGAGGAGTTTTCATTTTGGTCACGATGGACTGACCCAGACAGGACAACAGCAACATCTCACTCTCCTCTCTCTGGACATGGACTAGAGTAGCATCTACTGACATTGTAATGGAAATGCTCAGCTCTGCTGGCCTTTGTATATGAACAGGATTTTATAATGAGGTGTTCAACATATTGGCAATAAAGAAAAAAATCTATGATTACACATCAGCGTGTTTCTACTTTGTACACTTTGTATCTGTGGTAAATCCTGGGACGAGACGCTCATCTCACTCTGCTGTCGGGCACCGGGCATCGATGTGAGGGTGGGGATGGAACTCCGCTCTGCCGCAGCCAGAACTGGGAACTTAGCAACCAAGCCACCAATGCCCCACACACTGAGGACTGTTCTCTTGGTAGATTTGACTTCATCATTAGAAGTTAGACCTGAAAACAGACTGTGACACATAAGGATCAAACTCACATCCTCCAGTACTCCAATCAGTTATCTACCACCATGAGCTATTTCACAAGCCATATATGACATGTCAAAAAAAGAGTAGAAAAAAGTCGTAGTGTTGTGTTGACATACAATATGACTTTTTTTTCATAAAATTTTCGACATACAAAAATTTCATGATTTTTTTTTTCATGATTTTTTTTACATACTATACCATGATTTTTTTTCATAAAAAAAATTTCATGATTCATGATTTTTTTCATGAAACTTTCGACATACAATATTATAACTTTTTTCATAAATGTTTTGACATACTATACTATGACTTTTTTTCATGAAATTTTCGACATACTGTACTATAACTTTTTTCATAACATTTTTGACATACTATACTATGATTTTTTTTTATGAAATTTTTGACATACTATACTAAGACTTTTTTTCATAAAGTTTTCGACATACTATACTATCACTTTTTTTCATGAAACTTTTTTCATGAAATTTTCGAAATACTATACTATGACTTTTTTTCATGAAATTTTTTTCATGAAATTTTCGAAATACTATACTATGACTTTTTTTCATACAATTTTTCCAACATACTATACTATCACTTTTTTCATGAAATTTATTTTCATGAAATTTTTTTTCATGAAATTTTGACATATTATAGTATGACTTTTTTTCATGAAATTTTTTTTCATGAAATTTTTTTTCATGAAATTTTTTTTATTCATAC
>CAKAOI010028461.1:0-25411 GCA_916701655.1 Sebastiscus albofasciatus
AGCTACTGTAGCTAATGCTTTGGCTAATGATATAGCTAACAGCTGCAAAGCAAGCACTATGGCTTTCTGTGATTATGAGCGGGATGGGCAACATGCAGCAGTCAACAGTAGTTTGAGAACATGTTTACATGCTTTAATGTTGCAAAAACACATCATTTTTCTCATACTGGCTGTGCTGCAGCACCTCTTTTCAACCTGAGACGCTCTGTTTGAGCTCCTTCCCAGCCAAACTCTTCAGACTCCGCTCCAGCTCCGCTCTAACCAGCTTTGTTTGAGGGCGTGCCAAACTAGCAGGTATTATGCAAATGTGTTACTTGGTGACATCACCATGATATGGAGGAAAAGGCGGGACTTGCATCAAGGCGTTTCAGGAGCGGTGTTTCTGTTGGGGAGACGGACTATGGGCTTTAGAATTTTGCAGACCTTTTACATGCACAAAAAAATCTATATAACATACTGAAGGAAAGAGGAAAAAGCAAGCATGATTCATTTTCTCACAGCCTGACAGTCTGATATCATGGATAAGTCCTCAAGTTAAACATGAATCCTCCACATGGTGGGTTGGCTTGTTTTCAGATTATACATGCATACAGTATATACCGTCTTACAACCTCAACATTGTTGAAGTTTCTCTGAGACTGAGCAAGCAGCCAGCCGGCGGCATGAACGCCGAGTTTGACCTGTTTGACTGGATGACAAGTTGGAAATCTTTCAAAGCAGATTATAATGGGCTTTCCTGCTTTACGGAGGCGTGTGTGTGCCTGTGTGTGTGTGTGTGTGTGTGTCTGAGTGGGTGTGCAGAATAGGGGACATTGAATATAGTTGTTTCCTCCAATGCATAAACAGTAGAATAACAATAATGTTTTTCTATGCAAGCATTTTTTTATGGGACAAAAGAAAACAACATGAAAAGTTAGGTATGATAAAAACAAAACTACCTGTGCTAAATCAAAATTATGAAGTCACATACAGTGTATAATTAAGAAGTCCTGACTATAAGACAGTTTGAGAAGACTTTGCAAGTCTAAATTATGAAAAATAAAGTAAAATTTTGACATTCTGTACTAAAACAACAGCATGAAATTGTAATACGTAATAATTATGACGTTAACTTCACTGATTAGCGACTCACGTGACTCACAGGAATAACGACTGACGTGACGTGAAGTCAACGTTACTTTTAGCCTCACACGGGGCACCAATAGCGGTCTTCTGGTTGGAAGTCTTGTGTTTGTTTGACCCGTCCACCACCCTCCTCCCTGAACGGACTCTCACGCTATTAAGACTACGTCACTTGCTCAGAACCGTTGTATAACGCCACGGGTAGGTTTACATTGGAGTTAGCTGAAAGCCCGGTTCATCACATACTGTTGCTAAAGTATATTAAATACTATATTCAAGGTGATTTACTTGTTAATATGGCTGCAGTTCATTTAAGTGGTCAGGAACTCTGTGAAAGGCGTTAAAGCTGTAATAAAAACAAATACTTCAATTTATTTGACGAGTTGGGAGTGAGAACGAGTTGATCACAGATACCGGATTGTTTTGTTTTTTTGTCAGAGCATTTGATTACTGTCAGGATGTAATGAGAATTTCAACTAATATAACAAAAAATGGTTTTAAAATCTTCACCAACCCTGCCTTTAAGGATATTTGTGAAAAGGAAACCAAACATGAAGGAAGCCTCTTAAATGCACTTAGGAATAAAACTTATTATTAAGGATTTTTACAAAGACTCAAGTTGAATCTGTGCAATTCAATTCAAAAACCAACAAATGTACACTGATGTGAACAGGAGGTGTCCATATGTTTTTGTCCATATACTTGGTGTACTTACTTTGAACATAATTGTAAATGCAAAACAAAAATGACTTTGAGAAATTTTATTTTTGTGCTAAATCATGTCGGCTCGACTTGTGCCGACCTCATCATCCATCAGCCCTCCTGACTTTAATCATTTCAGGGGGCTCCAGGTCTCCTCGCCGCCCCGATCCGGTTACATTATGTAACATCGTGTTTATTCCAGTGTGTGGACATTATAACCATGACGACAGCTGCTTTTTGCATGTAGAAAACTGTGTTTTGGCAATCACGTCTGTGAAGCTGAGCTTGTGTCGGTGAGCAGAGAGCTGCAGAGAGCTGCAGGATGGATCCACGTGGCCTCCTCACCTCCGCTGAACCACCGCCAGCGGTGCAGCATCTGGACGCAGCCAGCCAAAAGCTAATGTACATGTTAGCCTGCATCTTTTATTACTCTCATCTGATTTCACTCGCTAATTACAGCCTCCATCACCATCTCGCTGCTGAAGCATCGTAGCATGCTCCTGGTTGGTTGTTTGTCTGCTAAAAAAAACACAGCAAGCTGCATTGGAGGTTGTTGTTGTGATTTGTTGTAGTGATTGTAGTGGTTTTCATTTTCCTCTTTTTTTACATTTTATATTGTAGTTTTCATTCCTGACAGAGTGGCAGATGTGAGAGTATGTATGTTAATAGTGGCTGAAGGCAATATGAGAGTCAACAAAGCCAAATGTTCATAATTACGACCCACAGACATGACGTGAACTGACAGGACGGCTCATGTATGTTAACTTCTCATAATGTGGTAGAGCTTTTAAAAATTCACAAACCTCTCAGCGCCATGTGTTTATTTATAGCTGAGGTAAATGTGTTTCTTAGTATTTCCCTTTTGTAAAATTTAACATAAGAAATGTAGCTGGACTCACAACAAATACCTTTATTAAAATCTGATCCTAAAGTGCATATTTAAGCTCTAATGATGCATTAAAGTTTGGTTTTCTCAGTGCACAAAGATGTGAAAAGTTAAGACAGCAAAAAGGGCCTAAAGACCAGAGTCTCTGCTGAAAAGAGGAGGTAGATACACCAAGCTGCTCTTAATAGTTCATTAGGAGCCATCAGTCCTCTCACCTGCACACCAGGTGATCTGAATAACCTCTAAGCAACTCAGGAGAACTGGGACATTCAGATAAAATGAACTGGGAAAAGGTCCAAGTTTGGTCCAAGTTTACTTCCTGTCAGCTACTGCATTAACAAACAGGCGGTGTCTGAAATCATTCCATCCTCCCTACTCATTGTGTAGAGAACTATTTAGTGAGCTCATCAGCAAAATGAAAAAACACTTTCAGACCCTACTCAGGTCATTTTCTCGGTGCCGTTAATTATTGCTTTCGCGCAATTAAATCGTTCCAGATCAACATCGGCTGGTAGATCATCCATAATAAACACCAACATGTATTTTTGTGTGTGATAAATACATACTGTAAGTGAGATGGTCTGAGTGAATTAAAGTCCCCCTGTTAAGCAGCAATGCAGTGTAAATGCAACACGTTCTCATCCCAACTCGTCAAAATGACACTGAACATTGTGAACACGGGACACGAACGAACAGCTGATTGTAACTTGAAAGTGAAACGTAATGTGCGGGACATGGCCAGCAGTCTCCTGGATGAAAGCCCTGTGTTTGTTGGATCTAGTGATGCACCGATACCACTTTTTTCAGACCGAGTGCAAATACTTACATTTGGGTACTCGCCGATACCGAGTACCAATACGAGTATTTCTCTGTGCCAAAAGAACCTCGTTAACAGCCAGCTGGAGGGTGTGAGCAACTCACGGCAGGCTGGGGAGTCGCTCGAGGTGGTGTGCCACGACCGGCTCTAGGTCGGCTTGGAAAGGCTCGGGGCGAAGGTGCTTCCCGGGGCGGACTGTCCTTAGTGCGCCCCAGCCGCGTCATGCCCCCAGGGCGGGGCTTGGCCCACGTAAAAGGCACCAGGGCTCTTGAAACATGGACCAAGGAGTCTAACGCACGCGCGAGTCACAGGGTGCAAGCAAAACCCCGTGGCACAATGAAAGTGAAGGCCGGTGCGCGCCAGCTGAAGTGGGATCCCGGCCCAGCGGGGTCGGGCGCACCACCGTAAAGTGGTATCGGTGCCATTGTATCGGTGCCGTTTTGCGAGTACATCAGCACAGTATCGGACCTGATACTCGATACTGGTATCGGTATCGGTGCATCCATAGTTGGATCCATCCACCTCCCCTCCGACCCGGTGTCTCTTTGACTACGTCACCACGGCACTTTCTCTGAGCATTCACTGTTGATGAGGACAGGTTTACACTGCCCGGTGCGTTTCATATCCAGCGCTAAAGGATGCCTCGTAAGTCAGTATCTAACACGGCCGTTATTTGATGCCCTGGGGATGAGAACCGGCTTATATATGTCTAGAGATTTTATTGTGAAAGGTAAGAACAGAAGGCATAAAGTGATGTCTTTTGTCATTCCTTGAATTTGTTTAATGATTTAATATTTCATTGTCAGCCTTTACTGACAAAACACCATGAATCTCGTCTTCGGATGTTTATTTTCTTCCACACGATAGAAACGGCATTAACACGCCCACTCGCTCACTCGTGAACTCTCCGGACAATGAGCAGCTCTCTTCACTCATGGGCTCAGGGTACAATCGATTAATGATTGGGACATTTGCATTCTCACATACAGCTCTTCCTCCAGGTAATGTCTAGATAATGTCAAGGTAGCAGTGCATGTCTTAAAGGTCCCATATCATACTCATTTTCAGGTTAATACTTGTATTTTGTGTTTCTACTAGAACATGTTTACATGCTGTAATGTTAAAAAAAACCCTTTATTTTCCTCATACTGTCTGCCTGAATATACCTGTATTCACCCTCTGTCTAAAACACTCCCTTTTAGTGCATTTCAACATAATTGCAATGGAATTGCATTGCTAGGCAACAGTTTGAGTCCATGTTTACTTCCTGTCAGCTGATGTTATTTCCATATATTGCAACAGGAAATAAACTGGGACACATTCAGAATGTTTATGTTTAAAACTGTGTAATGGTCTAAATATTGTATATTTGTGACATCACAAATGGACAGAAATCCTAATGGCTTCTTTGAAACGCACAATATCTGAATACCGGCTGTGTGTATTTCTCCATTCATTGAGCATTTTGATAGTTTAACACTATTTATATAGCACTATTATAATTTAAAAGACATGAAAATCTCACTTTTTACAATATGGGACCTTTAAAGGGGTATTAGTGTCAACAGTTTGTCCCTTTCCCGTGCACAAAACCAACTCTATAAAAAAAATGGTTTTATTTGGCTGTAATATTCAGGTGTCTGCATACTTTTGGCCACGTAGTGTAACAGTGCTATCAGTGCTATCCCATCCCCACCTATTCCCCCACTGTTAGGTTTCATCAGACTAAACTGCTCCGTAACACTCGTTATCTGCTGGATGCATCAATTAGCTGGATATATCGAGACTATCCACGAGCTCCGGGACGGCGTCCAACAATCACTAATAAAATGCGGCAGAGCCGAAGCTGCTGTGTAATCTGGTGAACTGGCGGGCCGCTCCGCAGATCCCAATTAGGGCGAGCCGTCTGTTGACCGGCATGGCTCAGTATCATCCAGATACATGAAACATCTGATATAACTTTTATTACTCATTGAGAGGCTGTAATTTGACATTTTTGGGAAATAAAAAACGTTTCCTGTGTTACTTAGACTCACTTTCATCTCAAAATAACTGCAGTTAATGTAGAAATAAACACATAAATGTTTCCTAACAATGACTTTAATTGGCACCAGCAGCTCTCCTTTGGGTTTCTTGTTGATTTGCTTGTTATGGTAGTATTAAGTCTTAAACCAACAATCCAACTCCAACATGATGGGAGGTTTCCGTCAGCCATCTCCAGGTGAAAAGACGAGTCATGACAGCCAGGTGATTGGCTCAAGGGTTTCCAGTCCACAACAGGAACTAAACTAATTGGCGTCGACTGTCAGATTGGCGAAGGGGAACAAACTTCTATCTCTATTTGTGACAGTGGACCAGCACAGTGTATCACGCCAACCTCTGCTAGCAGTTCATCTGAAATGTAAACAAAACTGTGTAGTGCTCATGATAGCATTTGTTACACAGATTTGGTGCTAAATTTAACCATTTTTTACCACTGGAGAATTGATAAAAATGATCAATAATCCCTCCAAAATACCACATTAAGACACCAAGACCTTGAGGAACACCAGAGAAAAAGCCATGCTGTGATTTGGGATCAAAAACTTTTTGACATTTGGAGATTTCTGCAAGAATTGCATGTTTCGGCGATTGGATGGTGAGCACTCAGAAACCCCCTTATTGTCAATCTAGCTAGGAAAGCCATCTATCCTCTGAATGCTCTAGGTCTCTAGTTTGATCCATCCATCCTCTGAATGCTCTAGGTCTCTAGTCTGATCCATCCATCCTCTGAATGCTCTAGGTCTCTAGTTTGTGGCTGTAAAGTTTCATGAGGCTGTGATTATCCTAGAGGTCACCACAGGTCATTTTATACAGTGAGGTCAGTGAAACATCTCCTATGGGGACTAACATCATCAGAGTCTCAGCTTTTCAATGATACCCAATTTATGGAATTCAAGACTGTTTAGGGACCCCAGTATGCAGAAATATTCAAATACACCATCAACAAAACTGCATGTGATTATCATGAAGTGGGCATGTCTGTAAAGGGGAGACTCGTGGGTACCTAAAGAACCCATATTTATTCACATATCTGGAGGTCAGAGGTCAAGGGATCCCTTTGAAAATGGCCATGACAGTTTTTCCTCGCCAAAATTTAGCCTATGTTTCAAGCATTATTTAACCTCCTTCATGACAAGCTAGTGTGACATGATTGATACCGATGGATTCATCATGTTTTCTAGTTTCAGGAAGCAGCTTTGGGCTAATTTGTGCTGAGAATTAGCTTCAATTAGCAGCAGCATGATTTCACATTAAAAATTGGGATCAATCAGTGTTACTGAGGCTTATTATAATTTTTTTCCAGAACATGCAGAAACTCTCCGACATGTTGGTGTTCACAGTTGAGCAGGTTTTCAACACGCCATCAAAACATCCTAAATGTTTGCTAGATCGCAGCCTGATAACCAGATTTAATTGTCATTTAATTCTTCGTTCAGCACACAACAGACCGACATCAACCTGCACACGTCAATCTCATGCCAATTTTCCCTGGTGACATTTTTCTGGCACATGAAGACGATATCCTCGTTATTAATCCCGTCTACAAATGTCTGATTGGTTTTCCCAACTGTGGAAACGGCCGATCACGACACCAAACCAAATCTGAAAAGTTCAATTTGCACTTCCAAATAATTCTCCCATCATTTTTAGCGTCTGTCCTCGAACGCCTCATGTTGATGCGTCGGCAGGATTTGAGTCTGAACTTTAAACTGTGTCCTCAAAAACTTTGATTGAGATTAACAAACTTTGCCCGCCGACAGAAACATCCCGTCACAGCTGTCCGATTGATCGACATCTCATTTCACTGAGCGCTCCGAGACGGAGGGGAAAAAATGTCTCTGTGACTGTAATCCCGACGGCCCCGTAAACTCAGTGTGGTCGTGTATAAATAAACACACATAAGAAGTACAGTATTTACATGTGATGCATTATCATGCTTCTATTTTTACCCTCATAAATGCGTTTAATCCGGGGGGGCGTCTAATGCCTCGCGTGACACACAAGAACTGTGGCACGAATAACTACTGCTGCTGCTGCTGCGGCTGCCACACCAACCCACGGGCCGTGATTAGTGCTATTAAAACATGAAATATTAATATGTGACAGTGTATAGCTCAGCTGGAGACAGATAACCGGAGCTTTAATACGACGGTCCGACGGGAAGACGAGGCCGCGGAGCGTTTGCTGTGATTTCTGAGGGTGAGGTGATTAGCGTGAGCTCCTTTTCTGCTGCAGCCCTCCTGACTCCCAGAACCGGCGCTCGGCTGGGAAAGCGCTGGAAGCGGCAGAGACAATGCAACGAGGATGTTACATAACACACACACATACACAGTGGCAGTCCTCAGCTGCAACCTCCACTGCTGCTCACAAAAAGTGGGAAATCAGCGAGAGAGCAAAGATGGGGGCTGAGCTCGTCCCGGCTTACAGCGTTGAATGACAGGCGACGACTCCTCCAGAGGAAACGGCGTTCTGCATTTATGGGAGATTTATACACAATATCTGACTTTTTAAATGTTTTAAATGTTGAAATCATGATGATGAACAACAACCATACTTGGTGAAGGTTAGAGAATGATGGTGGTCACGGTTAAGAAGAAGATGGGATGCAAATGGCCGCCTCCGGTGTCACGCGCTATCGGCCGCGTCTAGAAAGAAACCAGCAAATTGGAGAAACCCTCGCGAGATTGTCAAGGTTAGGCATTGACCTTGAATAGTTAAAGGTCCCATATTGTAAAAAGTGAGATTTTCATGTCTTTTATATTATAAAGCAGGTTTAAGTGATATATAAATACTGTGAAAGTATCAAAACACTCAATCCACAGATAAATACACACAGCCAGTAATCAGAAACAGAGCGTTTGAAACAAGCCGTCAGGATTGCTGTCCATTTGTGATGTCACAAATCCACAATATTTAGACAATTTCACAGTTTTAAATGTAAACATTCTAAATGGGTCCCAGTTTATTTCCTGTTGCAGTGTATGTGAATGACATCAGCTGACAGGAAGTAAACATGGACCCAAGCTGTTTCCTAGCAACGCAATTCCGTTGCTTTTCCGTTGAAATGCACTAAAACAGAGTGTTTCAGACAGATGGTAAATAAAGGTATATTCAGACAGACAGTATGAGAAAAATTATGTGTTGTTTGAACATTAAAGCATGTAAACATGTTCTAGTAGAAACTCAAAATACAAACATGAACCTGATGATGAGCATGATATATCCCCTTTAAGGTTAGGTATTGACCTTGAATAGTTAAGGTTAGGAGGTCGTCGGGCAGCGATTCTCGCAAGAGTTTTTGCATATTTCAGATCAGATTTCACAATTCGCGGTCGCTACAACTGTTCATGAATCAAAGACAATGCATTAAAAACAGAGCTCTCTGTATAGTATAGCTTGAAATAAAACATTATCTACTGAATTTGAAGGTTCATTGTTAATCTGAAGGTTGTCTGGTGAAGAATTACTTTTTTTGTGTGCTGCACTAAACAGTTTAAAATCTGTTTATGTTGAATTTACTTTCACAGCAAAATCTGTCAGATGACATCAATTTAAAATGCAAAATGCAGCTTTTTCTGTGCTGCAGAAAGCACAGATCTGCTTCTCATTGTATTTAAATTGAATGTTTGAGGTGCAAATTGTGTTCATAAAATCAAATTTTCTTTCTCATTATATTTTTTTTATCTTATTTATAATATTGAAACACAGAAACGATGAAAAAGTGAACCACAGAGTGAACACTTTAACACAGTTAAGTTCGTCACATTCAGGCGTTTCTCTGGAGAAAATCACAGTCAGTCTGATCAGTAACAGCTGAGTCACTTCTGAGAGCAACAAACACTGAACCGGCAGAGAGACAGCGACATAAAAACGAGGGAAAAAAACAGCAACAAGACAAATACATTTATATATATGTATATATACACACACACACACTTTCAAATATAGTTATACAGGGTGCAATTTGTGAGAAAAAGATCAGAGGGGGGAAATAAATCCCGAACCACAGTAGGACTATATTAACGACGTTAGGCTTTTTCTTGCAGCTGTTAAATTAACATTTATAGAATAATTGTGAACTTTAATAAAACAGCTTTGGACCTTGAACTTGTCCATTGCATTTGCAGGAATATTTTTCTTTTTTAAACACAACAAAAAAAAAAGATTAAATGCTAATTTATCACGGCAGAATCCCCCTTTCAGTACCACTCGGAGAGGAATCCCAAAAACACTTATTTACTACCCTCAGTATTTAATAAAATAATCTCAAAATATAATAGCACAACGTGCTGTCAACATAAAAATAAATAGGCTAGTATACATCGCACTGGCACATATGAGTACTTCCCAAAAAGTCAAGGCCACGCCCCCTTTAGGGGGAAAGAAAACTGAAGATCTCGTAGACTTCAATGTGATCTGACGTATGTTTGGATTGTAACTTTGACAAGTTCGTATGCGTTCATCTCTTGTTAAATAAACGTTTGTTTTACACACAATTATTTTGTGATTACATGGATTGCATGTTTCATCTTCTTCTGCTTACTCTGTTATCATCTATGAGGGACACGGGATTGGTTTCCCCCAAAGGAGGCGTGGTCATGAGAGCCTACTCTGGATGACGTACTGACGGTCTGATGTATACGCCTACTTGTTAGACTAGGGGTCAGTAACCTGCGGCTCCGGAGCCACATGTGGCTCTTTAGCTCCTCTCCAGTGGCTCCCTGTGGATTTATACAAATGGAAATGAATAACTGTTTTCTGTTTACATTTTCATTTTTATTTATCATTGTTGTAGGTCTATGGTACGACGGTACAACGGAGTATTAGAGCCACATTGAGGGAAAAAGAAAAAAAATCGGAGTTTTCGATAATAAAGTCATAATATTACGAGAACAAAGTCAAAAGTTTAAGAGAAAAAAGTCGTAGTATTATGAGAATAAAGTCATAATATTATAAAGTAGTAATTTTACGTGTTATTTTCTCTTTTTCTTGTAAAGTTATGACTTTATTCTCGTAATATTCTGACTTTATTCTGGAAATCTCTGATGTTTTTCACTCAATGTGGCCCTAATACTCCCTAGCACATTGTCTCTTTGGCCCTCACTGCATTAGACTTATATACTATATACTTAGACTATAAACTGTGTTACCTTCATCACAATGATCAAATGTTTTGCGGCTCCAGACAGAATTTTTTTTTTGCCTAAAATGGCTCTTTTGATAGTAAAGGTCGCCGACCCCTGTGTTAGACAAAGACAACAGTCTGCTTTGTTGACGGACTTCTGTCTTTTTCTGATTTCCTGTGGAGGCGTCTTTGTCTTCAGCGTGTCGCCTCTCTTTTACCAACATCTCTGCAAATCTCTGGGCTGGGAAGGAGGCAAGATAGATAGATTGATTTGACAATAAATCATTAATCATTTTTTAAATTGGGCTGCTCATGTGAAACCAAAAGTTCATGGTTTACATCTGTAAATAATATAACAAACATACTCATTTTAAACAAATAAATAATAATAAGTAATTCAGCAGGGATGTATTGACCAGGGGGAACATCCCGGCAAATCACACCCTGTTGTTATAATATTGGAGGTTTAGTTGAGTGCTTGTAATCTACTGGACTCTTTGGGATGGAGCTGCAGCTAAAATATGAGTGACACATATTTAATGTACAGAAATCTTCTCTCCTCCTCCTCTTCCCTTCATCATTTCTCCCCCACATTTAATCTGCTGCTGATGGATTTAAGCTCCGTGTTGCATAAGAATCAATCCTTTGTATGGAGGAGCAGGTAGAGACGTCACAGCTCAGGTATGAATTCACCTGAAACCACTGAAACTCATGTTATACATCAGATATGATGTATACCTCATCCAGAGTAGGCTCTCATGACCATGCCCCCTTTTGGGGGGAAACCCAATTACAATCCAAACATACGTCAGATAGCAGTAAAGTCTATGAGATCTTCAGTTTATGTGACCTTAAAGGTCCCATATTGTAAAAAGTGAGATTTTCATGTCTTTTATATTATAAAGCAGGTTTAAGTGCTTTATAAATACTTTTAAACTATCAAAAAGCTCAATACACAGAGAAATACACACAGAAATTGTGCGTTTGAAACAAGCCGATTTCTGTCCATTTGTGATGTCACAAATATACAATATTTAGACCATTACACGGTTTTAAACGTAAACATTCTAAATGTGTCCCAGTTTATTTCCAGTTTCAGTGTATGTAAATGACATCAGCTGACAGGAAGTAAACAAGGCCCCAAACTGTTGCCTAGCAACGCAATTCCGTTGAACTGCACTAAACGGAGCATTTCAGACAGAGGGTGAATACAGGTATATTCAGGCAGACTGCATGAGGAAAATAAAGTTGTTTTAACATTACAGCATGTAAACATGTTCTATTAGAAACACAAAATACAAGTATGAACCTAAAAATGAGCACGATACGGGACCTTTAACTTAGGAAATATTGTTTCGGAGTTTCACTTTAACTTGAAGCACTGAAAAGGAATTCAGTGTCATATTAGTGTCAAGTTTAATTCCTAATCGAAGTTTCAATTAGTATGTAAACGCTGGAAGCAGTTGAACTTGGCCGTGATGACTTTAAAAGCCTGTGTCAGAGTATTATAAACCTCTGTGCAGTATGTTGGCATCTGATAAGCTTTTAAATTCATTTGTTTACATTTAAAATCTGCGCAGCTCTTTCATTTTAATTCAGATATATTTACCTATTTTTATAGTATTTTTCATATTTTTATTGTAATTTTCTTCTGTATATGTTTCTTGATTTTTGCAATACTGCCATTAATAATATCAATATTAATAATGTTTTTATTTTTAATTACTTTTTTATCTTACTATGTGTATGTTATGCATGAATACGCCAAAGCAATTTCCTATTAAGTCTCAGGAGATGCAGCAGGAAGAGTTCAATGATTTTATTGACTAACTAAACTTAAAGGTTAAAGGTTAAAGGTAACAAAAAGCAGAGGGAAAACTAGACACTAAGAAACAAACTGGCAAAGATCAGTCCGGATGTGATTGGTTGATTGAGAGCAGGTGAGTTGAGGTGAGGTGAGGGCTAACGAGGGACAGGTGACACTAATCAGGACGAGGCAGACGATCAGAACTGGCGGGAAAACACGCAAAGACAGGAAGTAAAGTGATCTGAAACAAGAGGAAAGCTGAGTAAGAAAATAAAATAGGAAATGAAACAAAGGAAAACATAACCTCAGCAGCAGGACGGATTATGATGTGTGTGAAAACTTACTCTGCAATAAACTGCATTTTGTTTTGCCCACTAACATCCAGGAATGTAAAGAGAAAAATACCAAATTTACTGCTGATTATGCACCAAAATTCATCTCATTAAAATGATATGGAGTCGTGCTGGTGTATTAGAGACTGAAATAGGAAAATAATCCTCTTAAATGAATAATTTCTCTGCACAATTTAAAATAAAATAACTAGGGCTATCAAAGTTAACGCGATAACACGTTACTTTGTTTTAACACCATTCATTTTTTTATCACATTAAGGCAACTTGCAATTTTTTTTATATTGTAGCGGGCTCAGTTTTAAAGCTAGGTCAATTTTGAACAGATAAAAAAAGGTGTAATTAATTTGTGATTAATCCAGTTAACTATTTAAACCAATTGACAGCCCTAAAAATAAAAATAAAAAAACAATTCTGTTTACTGTAACAACCTGTAGTTCACTGCTACACTAACTTGAATTTAAATGTTAGCATCAGGCTACCAGCTGCGTTTTGGTATGTTGCCATCTACAAATACTGAATTAATTCCTTCATATTAATATATTTAAGTTAATGCATGTATTATTCATTATTTGTTTTTTTTCCCCAATAACATTTTTTTAAAATAAAGTTTCATGCTACATTGGACATTGTAAAACTGCATGCAGCACAAAATAAACAGTGACTGTTGTCAGAAAATGGACAATATAATCTTAATAAACAAAATTAATTAATTTTACAGAGATACATAGACATACTTAGAATGGTGCAGTTAAAACAACATTTAAACAACATTACACAACGTCTTTGACATTCCTTAAATGTGCTAACATGTTAGAATGTTTAATCTTAACAGAAATTATTGATTTGAACCCACAAATTGGGTCATTCAAGAGCACAAATTATTTATTTGAGAGCAGGAGTCACTTTGTGCACAGAAATTATTATTATCATCAAGTTTGTGATACAAATTGTAATGTATTTGTAAAAAATGTATGATTTGTTATTTATTTTTATATACATCTTTGCCTTTATTTTGACAGTAAAAGACTATAAATTACGGGATATTACTATTTTTTTAATCAGATTTTAATTTATTTTTGAAATATCAAAATATACACATACATTTCAGGTAAAAAAATTGACATAAAATGAAATCATATGACGAAAAAAAAAAAAATATATAACAATATAAGACAAAGATAATGAGCCTAAGAGACTGTGTGTCACCAGTGATGACTAGTAAGTGCAGACAGTTTTTTCCAGCTTTATTGCCCACTGGTACCAGCTACTAAACACAGATTACAGAGCCATCAGTGTATTACTTAAAACACACCACAATAGGCCCTGAACGCATCCTGAACACCACAATTATCTAAAATGGAGGGATGAAAACGTCAGCGTGAAGTTCACTACATCCTCACCGTAGTTTATTTTAAACCTGGGCTGCACCGAGTCATTAACTGGAGCTGTGAGCGCACGAGCAAACACAAAATGATTGCCTCATCGGCGTGTGATAATTAAGGGTTTTCAGCCGAGCTGCTCAGCTGGCTCGAGGTCTGTGACATGGAAATGTAAGACTCAGATGAGCTTACGTAACCTAATTGTTTAGCCTCGGGGAGAAGAGCGGTTATCTTTAAAATGGAAAGCATTGTGAGGGCCCGAATTAATCAAATCTACGTAAACTCTACTGAGAATGCTAATTAATCCCTCTCGGTGTTCCCGCCCTCCGCTGCCGGATCCTTCCTAGATGAAACCTCCGTTGTGATCATCCAGAGAGGAAGGTCGACGTCTAAATGTGCTTCACACACAAACACGTTAGCATCACCTCCACTTTGATACCACTGACTCATCCTGACAAATGTCTCGCCGCATCTGTGAGATGCAAATACACTGATTCCTATTGATGCTCAGACACATATAGAGACAGACGATGTAAGTGGAACCCTGTCACCTACAAAATAATGTTCCCATACAACTAAACTGCATTCTCAGTTATGATTTGAGGGTATTTTCTCCAAGATTACAAACGCAGTTTTAAACAGTTTTAAACTCGTAGTTAACGTTGTAAACGCAACAACGCTATTTGGTTATGTTTAGTAAAAAACATCATGGTTTGGCTTAAAATTACTCCGTTTGTTATGTTATTAAAGGTCCCATATTGTGCTCATTTTCAGGTTCATACTTGTAATTTGTGTTTCTACTAGAACATGTTTACATGCTGTGATGTTCAACAAAACCTTTGTTTGCCTCATACTGTCTGCCTGAATATATCTGTATTTACCCTCTGTCTTAAACTCTCCGTTTTTGTGCATTTCGATGGAATTGTGATGGAATTGCAACAAAATTGCGTTGCTAGGCAACAGCTTGGGTCCATGTGTACTTCCTGTCAGCTGATGACATTCACATACACGGCAACCAGGAATAAACTCGGACAAATTTAGAATGTTTACATTTAAAACTATGTAAAGGGTCTAAATATTGCATATTTGTGACATCACAAATGGACAGAAATCCTGACAGCTTGTTTCAAATGCAGAGTTTCTGAATACGGGCTGTGTGTATTTCCCTGTGGATTGAGCGTTTCGATACTTTCACAGTATTTATATCGGATTTAAACCTGCTTCATAATAAAAAAAACATGAAAATCTCACTTTTTTATGATATGGGACATTTAAACAGTTTTAAACATGTAGTTAACGTTGCAAATTGAAACAAAACAAAAAAAAAAAAAAACGCTATTTGGTTATGTTTAGTAAAAAACATCATGGTTTGTCTTAAAATTACTCCATTTGTTATGTTATTAAGTTGCGGACATAAATTAAAATAAGTGAACGTTGACTTCTGGTTTCACACGGGAGACAAACAGCGGTCCCCTAGGTTTTCCTGTGTATAGAGCGGAAGTGCTATTATTTTGCTTAACGTCACCACTGTTAATACATCCATGGTTCTCATCTTTTACTTGTCAAAAAGCTGTTTTTAAGCTTGAAAAAAAGTTGATATGTAAGGGATGATGTACTGTTCAGTACAGTACAGTAACCATTTTTATTTCCGATAAAGGTGTCATCAATCATGTTGTGATATCTGATATTTTAACTGATATTTTCCTCGACGTTTTGGCCTCTCGTCCACACGCAAACAGCGTTTACGCCTTCTACACCGCCTTCTTCAAACGACTGCACACTTTTAAAAACTCCGGTTACTCTGTGAGGACGTGTAAAAAGGAGCGTTTGGGAAACAATGGCGTCCTCTCCTCTCATGCCCATTGTTGCTTTGTGTAATGAGTAGTGAGTCAGATTGTTAAATATGAATCGTATTGATCTAAATGTTCAGCTGTAACAAAGGTGGATGATATCAGTGGTGTAAATAGCCAACAAACTCGTAGGTTTATAAATGCTCCCTGAACATTTCCAGATTATATTTTAGTATCAGATGCATTTCAGCGGTCCGGATCACTGCTGACTGTGTTGCTTCTGTAAGCAGAGCGGAGAGAAATAAGCAGAAAACAAGCAAACAAAGAGGCTTCAGTGGAACGTTATCTAACCAGACTGACTGAATGCAACGTTTCCACATGAGCAGCTGCTGCCATCGCTTCTGCATCATCTGCTTTAAGTGCAGCGCCGTAACTGTCTGCCACGGGGCAGCACAGCACCTACAATGATGATGGTGATGATGGGGATGATGATGGTGACACCTCAGGGTGCTGCTGCTTACAGCCAATCAGAACCTGCAGATCTAAAGTAGCATTAAGATGCACTTTGTTTGTCCCGTTGCTTTTTTAGGTCCTGTCTTTGGAAATATAAACAAACGGAAGTGATGAACACATCAATACATCAATAATTATAATCCAATAATATAATATATTTTATTCTGTATACTTTTACTTTTGGTACTTTAAGTATATTTTGACGCTGATACTTATCTGTAGGACTTTCCACCAGAAGACCGATGTCGGTGTGAAACGTCAGCCCATTTGCACAAAAAGTCGTATAAATACCACAATAATGTGCATGGCGTTTAGCGTACAATAAGTACGCCTTTCTTGATTTCTGCGTTTCATTTGTACGCCATGTATCCTGTACTGACTGCAATGTAAACGCATCACGTATAAATGCTACGGTAAGAGTTGGTGACGTAGAATAAAAAGAGAGAAAGACCATTTAAGGTGGGAGAGTGGGAAGGTGGATGGGTCCAACAAACACAGGACTTTTAACCAGGAGACCGTTGTTTTGTTTTGTAAGTTACGTTAGTGACGTTTGTTGCCAATTGTCGTGTTTTTTTATTGACGTTTGTGATGTGTTTTCCATACTTATTTACCTTGTTTCCGTACTTATTTTACTTAGTTTACGTACTTATTTTAAGCCCAACCGTGACATTTTCCCTTAACTTAACAAAGTGCGGACGTTTGTGTGGCGTACAAATGACACGTGAAATGTCCGTCTAATGTCATGGTATTTATATGCCTTCCCGTAAGACCAAGTTGTAAACGTAGTTATTTTAAGCCATTAGATGGCTATGGCTTAAAATAACGGCATGAAGTTATTTTACTAAATCTAACCAAGTAGTTTTGTTGTATATTTTGTTTTGTTTTCTTTGGTTTCAATTAACAACGTTAACTACATGTTTAAAACTATTTAATACCACGACCGTAATCCGGGAGAAAATACTTTTCCCTCCAAACGTAATTGAGAATGCAGTTTAGTTTTATGGGAAAATCATTTTGTAGGAAACATGGTTGGAACGTGATGATATTTTTTCTGTAATTTTGATGCCATTTAATGAACGTTGCATCCATGATATAAACTGGAAATCTTGCTATCTCTGGAGAGAGTACTCTGTATGGCGTGCAAAAGAATCCTTGTTACGTTGTTTGTCCTTTAGAAAGACACAGAAATGTTTTTGGATCTGATGCCTTGATCAGCAGGACTACATAATTTGCCTGTGCTCTTTTAAAACTGCAAGAAATCACAGTTAATAAATAAATAAATGTGTTTTACAAAGTAAAAGTGTGACGGTTGGGTTACATTTAGGCACAAAAATAACTGGGTTAAGTTTACCATCGTGGTCTTTAATCAATATTTTTTATAATAATTTGTTGGGTGTCTGTAGTAGTAATGAACCTCTCAGCTTTACAGAGCTTTATAGTGAGTTTCAGCTCATTTTTGGAGCATTTAGCAGCTAAAGCGACATATGTTTCCATTTAGGAGTTGGTGGAGACCAAAAACAGAGCTAAAAGAGAAAATAATGGGCACAAAGACTCCTAATTAACCATCATGTTGACGTGTGAATGCTGGATGTGGAAATAAACAACTGTTTGCTAACAAGTTCATCATCAACTTTGCCAAAAAAATATTTTGATGGTTGCAGGCACCAAAAACTAAATATCTGTTTTACCCATTGTTTTGCTGTGGAGGCAGAAATCTTAGAGACACATATTATAAAATCTGGATCAGTAAAACCAAAATTATTATTAGAAAATTATGCTCCATTTCTCTCTGATTATCTGTGCTCTACTATATGGTCCCATGGAGATATTTTAGTGGTAAAAGTAGCATGTGAACGTGGCGTGTTTACATGATGCAGGAGGCAGTGAACTGTCGGTGTTCATGGCTTCACTCTGCAGAAACATGTCAGCCGGCGGGGCCGAGCAACGAGCTGCAGACTGTCTGTCTGACAGATCAGAGGTCAGTTTGGACGGTTAAATAATACGTGGGCATGAAAATAAAATGACTGACAGAGCAGTGGACAGGAAGAGGCTAGATCAGTCAAAAAATGTACACGTTAGTATTAAATCTAAACAAGCAGATTTGACTTGTAGGGAGGTCAAAATAAGACATGAAAATTAATTTAAAGCAGATTAATTATATGAAAAAAAGCAGTTAGATTGGATACAAGGCTTTATAGTAGTTGTGATTCTAACAAAATATTTTGATAAATGAACAATTTCTTACATGTTTATTAGAGTGAGAATACACAAGAGTCTTTTTTTGGCACCATTTTTGGTGATAAGCTGTTGTTGCTCTGACCAACAACTTTACACTGTGACTTATTTTGTGTTCAACAACCCACATGCATCATTTCATTAACACCATAAACAACTCTGCCAACTACAGAATATGTTCATATAACAAGTTTTCATTAGAAATATGTTGTATAGGAACTGTAAGGGCGTTTTTTTAAACAACTAAATAATGAAACATTTATATCTGCAGAATATTAAATGCCAATGTATTCCATTTGCACAATTAACATTTGTGTGGTTAATTTAAGTAACTCAAAGCTTGACCTAATTTTAAATGATAAGTTTGGTGATATTCTATATGTCCTTATATTCCACAAAAGCACTAAAGACCTTAAACTAAAACTTAACAGCACACTGACACACTGACAGCTGTTGTTGCCTGTTGGGCTGCAGTTTGCCATCTTATGATTGGAGCATATTTTTATGCTAAATGCAGTACCTGTGAGGGTTTCTGGACGATATCTGTCATTGTTTTGTGTTGTTAATTGATTTCCAATAATAAATATATACATACATTTGCATAAAGCATCATATGTGTCCACTTCCATGTTGTTAAGAGTATTAAATACTGGACAAATCTCCCATTAAGGTTCATTTTGAACAGAATAAAAATGTGTGAGCAACAACAATGAGATAAACTGTAAGACACACAGTTAATAATAATAATGATAATAAATAAATAAAGCTTTTAATAAGACAAACAGAAGAGGCAGGTCAGAGAGCTTTTCCTCATCGCACTGCAGAGATGACGGACACATGACGCCGGCCCCGAGGCCCCTGTGAATCTGCCTGCGAGGCTTCGCCGTCCACCCTCATTTGTGGTCTACGGAGAGGGCTGGATGTGCAGCGTTCGGCGAGGCCGGCCGCGTAATGAATTCACTTTGACCAAAGGTCAAACCGAGGCGGATCTTTTCCAGCTCACAGTCTGTCCTCATGAGCGTCAAACATCTCAGATCAGACGTGAAGCGCCTCGTCTTTCTTTCTCTCGTGTGACATCACATCTCAGAGTTAATTGATGGCAAAGTAGCTGCTGCTGTCTTCACTCGTTTCATTCTGCTTCATCATACAGATCTGTTCTTTAAATCTCTTTTTAGGAAATATTAGAATACAGAAATTGTTTTTTGCTTCATGACGGCACCTCCATCTTTACATTAACCAGCCAGACTGACTTATATTCATATAGACGGTCAATTCATTTCATTACTTATACTCCATTGTGACCAACAGGGGTTTCTTCACGACTAGTGAGTCGCCTCATCAGTGACTCTTTTGGTTCTGTATTTTATAATACGGATGTTTCAGAGCCATGGTCGGGGCCATAGATTCTAACTTACTGATATTTCAGAGCTTTGGTCAAGGATGGTAAAGGATCAATGATACACCTTTTTCACCAAATTTAGCGCGTAAATGCAGGTTTTTTTAAATGCGGGAAAATCTGTTAAAAAAAGGTGATAGACTCCTTTCCTATTGCCAGTATGCCAACATGTTCGACATCACGGACCCACCGACCTGCAACAGAAACAGCGTTAGTAAACAGTGAAAATGTTACGGTGGTTAATTCTTTTTTATATCTTTTGCTTTTTCAGTCTTTCTTTCAACTCTCAAAACAGAGTTGCTGATTGTTGGAACAGTGGAAAAACTAGCAAAGACATTTTTGATGAATTTTATTTTGTCTGATGTTCAGTGAGGAAAAATGACTGTTTTTGTCAATGGAGTCTGGTGGCTCAGTTTATTATGACAAAACCACAGTTGGTACTGTTGGAACAGTGAAAAGACTAACGTAGATGGTTTTGATGAGTTTTATTTTGTTTCTGTCGAGTTTGAATGAAGTGTTTTATGACAATCAACGAGGTAAAATTACTGTTTCTGTCAATGGAGTCTGCTGGCTTTGAAGAGAGCATATTAATTGTATCTTTGGTACGTTATAAATGATAATAATTGTCCAAATCTCTGTTGGCCATCGCTCCGAAAATACACAAACAACAAACAGAAGCAAATGGCTAATTGCTGTGCAGAATAACATCATCATGCCTTTGCCATGGTAGGAAAAAACTATTTGCAACCAGGAACGTAATTTAGAATAGCCTAATAATTAGTTCAGGATAACGGGCTGTCGGACATTTTTTGGCGTAGCACCCGAAAATGTGCGCGTCAACCCGGATGTTTCCATCACTGCTGATCGGAGCTGGAGCCGATAAATACCCTCATCCCTCTTCAAATCACCTACTGATTGTGACATTCTAACCCTAACAACAGATAGAACTGCAATAAAATCAGAATTATTCAATAATAATGTTGAAATAAGCGCCCAAAAAATTTAATTTTAGGTAATTTTCCAACACCACTGACAGATGGCCGACTACAATCACTTCAAAAGCCCCAAACCATGGCAACAACAAGCGCATCCCAGCCACGTGCATCACTTTTTTGTGTCCCCTGGAAACATTGTCGTGTGTCGTGTCTGTACTTGTAGTGCTTTCTTGAAATGCTGTCGTTAAATTGGTGAAGACGCTTCTTCATTTGCTCATATGGTGTCTATTTGCATGCGTTTATTAATTTGCAGTGTAGCTCTCAGAGCCTCCACAGATTCGTTTATTATACCGACACAGAAAACAGCTGTAACATGACGTAATGTGATGATGTAAAACACTGAGACCTGGTTCAATAGCTGCAGATCTGAACCCTCCATTTAGCTGGAGAGGATGCCGAGTAATGGACCCCCCCTCCCTGAATTTGGGAGCTATTTTTAGGGGCTTAAAGAGGGAAAATCCTGTTTCATTATCCACAGACGAGGTGGCACAACTGCGTCATGTAACCCTCCGTTTTAATGTTGTGGTTGTTTTTTCGGGTGACGGGCTTCAGCGGCACGTTCGGCTCCATGTGCCACATCAGTCATGCATGAACTCACAGATTTGATTGCTCAGTGATAATATTCACCAA
Source organism: Sebastiscus albofasciatus (assembly GCA_916701655.1). Lineage (NCBI taxonomy): Eukaryota > Metazoa > Chordata > Actinopteri > Perciformes > Sebastidae > Sebastiscus > Sebastiscus albofasciatus. The sequence continues at coordinate 21,794 of CAKAOI010028461.1, forward strand.
CCCCCAGATATAAATAGACAATATGTTGAGAGTATGCGTTTGTAGTAATCAGAGCGGAGCTGCTGCTTGTGTCGGGGGGGTCACGTGCTTCCAGCCGGCCAATCGCAGCAGGCCTTCGCTTGATTGAGTTTCACCAACGTTAACGACACAACTTCCAATAAAGCTCGAGGCAAACTGCTGTTGGTGGTCACAGATGTGTGTCAGCGCTGATACAGACGATGCCGCCAGTTAGTAGTGGAGGAAGTACTTTTACCCAAGTACTGTAATGAAGAGGTACTTTGCTTGAGTATTTCCATGTTCTGCTTTTTTCTACTCACTACATCTCAGAGTAAATATTGTACTTTTCACTGCACTATTTATCTGACAGCTTTAATTACTAAATATAATGAATAAATGATGATTAATTATTATAGATTAAACTACCAGCAGTATATAAATTCATTAAAATGAGTTCAACCTTTACCAGCTGCTTCATTAAAGGGATGAACACATTAATGCATCAATAATTAGAATACAGTGATAAAATATATCTGCACAATGAGTACTTTAAGTATATTTTGATGCTAATACTACTAATTCTACTTAAAGGTCCCATATCGTGCTCATTTTCAGGTTCATACTTGTATTTTGTGTTTCTACTAGAACATGTTTACATACTGTAATGTTCAAAAAATACTTTGTTTTCCTCATACTGTCTGCCTGAATATACCTGTATTTACCCTCTAACTTAAACGCTCGGTTTTAGTACATTTCAATGGAATTTCAACGGAATTGTGTTGCTAGGCAACAGTTTGGGTCCATGTTTACTTCCTGTCAGCTGATGTCATTCACATACACTGCAACAGGAAATAAACTGGGACACATTCAGAATGTTTACGTTTAAAACTGTGAAATGGTCTAAATATTGTAGATTTGTGACATCACAAATGGACAGAAATCCTGACGGCTTGTTTCAAACGCACAATTTCTGAATACGGGCTGTGTGTGTTTCTCTGTATAATGAGCATTTTGATAGTTTAACAGTATTTATATAGAACTTAAACCTTGTAATATAAAAGACATGAAAATGTCACTTTTTACAATATGGGACCTTTAAGACATGCAATATATAACAAATAACCACAGTGTAAATAAGTAAATACAAAATGCTGATAAATGGGATCTATTTACATAAATGCCACAATAAGAAATGAATAAGAATATTTCTTCAATGTACAGTATAAATGATGTATAAATAAGAAATGAATAAGTAAAGCGTCCGGTTCCAAAGTGCTGTACAAAAGTAAAACTAAATTATTTCTATTCTGTTGTCATATTCTACCGAAATGTCCTGTGTTGATCAATAAAATATTATAAATATGATTTCAGTCCAAAATGGAGGCAGCGGCTGTTGTAAAAAAAACCACCAGAGTTTTGTCTCTTTGCTTCTAAACTCTTTGGTTGCAATGAGCAGATATATTGTAGGAAAACAAATGAAATACTTTGCCAATGATGATTTTTTGCACAGGCGTTCAGTATCTGCATTTTCCAGGTATATTAATTCACAACATTTCCTCATTAGTTTGATAGAAAACGTGATCCGGGTGACGTTCTGTTTCTCTCAAATTAGTTGTAGCTATATAAACGTCATTTCTAGGAGACGTGGTTGGATCCAGAGGTCATCAGAGGTCACTTTCTTCACCAGCTAGTCTCTAACGGTGTCTGTAGTGTACAGTGAGACTAAACCAGACAGGAAATGTGTCACAAAAAAACAAAACTAGAAACTAAAAGAGGTTAAAGAGCTCCATAGAGCTGCTGAGCATGTACAGTGAAAGGACTAACGTAGATCGTTTTGATTGTTTTATTGTGTTTCTGTCGAATGAAGTGTTTTACGACAATCAACGAGGTAAAATTACTGTTTCTGTCAATGGAGTCTGCTGGCTTTGAAGAGAGCATATTAATTGTATCTTTGGTACGTTATAAATTATAATAATTGTCCAAATCTCTGTTGATTTTATTTTTTATATATTCACTTTAACATATGTCACATAGCCTTGAATAGGAAAAATGCAAAATTTGGGGCAAAATTTGGGGACTGGCCATTGTTTCGAAAGCCCATTGCTCCGAAAATACACACCCACTGTGCAACAAACAGAAGGAAATGGATAATTATTGTGCAGAATGACATCATCATGCCTTCACCATGATAGGAAAAAACTATTTGCAGGAAGGTAATTTAGAATAGCCTAATAATTAGCCATGTGCTTCTGTTCAGGATAACGGGCTGTCGGGACATTTTTTGGGGGGTTTCGGAATAATGGGACGTCGGAACAATGGCGTATCACCTGAACATTTTAAGATATAACTGCAATACAATCAGAATTGTTCGATAATAATGTTGAAATAAGCCTGAAAACACGAATTATAAAAGAGGTTAAAGAGCTCCGTAGAGCTGCTGAGATCCTTTAACATGATAGTCTTTCTGTTGTAAAAACACTGCATGAATGCAACTTATCAAACTGTTTCATGCTTCCTTTTGTGTGTGAAGCGTTACCTAATCTTGGACTCAGTTCCTGGGAGGCATGACTCTGTGATTCGGTCACTTCTGTGATGTAACCGCAGCAGAAACTGTGTCTCGGGTTAGAGAGACTTCAGCAGCGTGTTGGCGTCGTGGTTAGATCAGTTCACGTCTCCTCCATGACTCCGTTGAACGTCTCTAGAGCCGACAGTCTCTCTGCAGCTCATCTTCATCATCGCACTTCCCCTCTCGGTGAAGACGAGGGTGTGAAGTCGTGGGCTGGCAGTGTCGACGCTGAGCGGCGCCGAGTTATTCTCTCATTCATCTTAGACGTTTTTTAAAGAACCAGAGAAGGAACCGGAGCAGACACGGAGAACGTTTAACGAACCTCCTGAGAGCTGAGGTTGAAACATAAGTACTTTTTAAAGGTAGAAATTTGAAGCAAAGGTTTGTTTCCTTTTCCATCATTTAACCCTCTGAGACCCACAGTAGACCTGTTTTAGTCTTGTTTAGGGGGGTACAGGGTCTTTAGGGGGAGATAGCAGGTCAACAGTAGATGTCACATAGAAGTGGTGTACATCATCTGAAAGCTGGGAACCTGGAGATTAATTTGAGATGCTGCTCAGCACTGTGTGTCAAAAGTGTGGTGTCCATCCCCATGCTCTGTTATGACTCATATGTTTTTGCAGCAATTTTTGGGGTTGATAGCATTTGTTACACAGATTTGGTGCTAAATTTAACCATTTTTACCACTGGAGAATTGATAAAAAATGATCAATAATCCTTCCAGAATACCACATTAAGACACCAAGACCTTGAAGAACACCAGAGAAAAAGCCATGCTGTGATTTGGGATCAAAACGTTTTTGAGATTTCTGCAAGAATTGCATTTTTTGGCGATTAGATGGCCAGCACTCAGAAACTCCCTTATTGTCAATCTAGCTAGGAAAGCCATCCATCCTCTGAATGCTCTAGGTCTCTAGTTTGATCCATCCATCCATCCTCTGAATGCTCTAGGTCTCTAGTCTGATCCATCCATCCTCTGAATGCTCTAGGTCTCTAGTTTGTGGCTGTAAAGTTTCATGAGGCTGTGATTATCCTAGAGGTCACCACAGGTCATT
>CAKAOI010028462.1:0-46276 GCA_916701655.1 Sebastiscus albofasciatus
TATATATATATATAATAGGGCAATAGTAGAATAAGGTTTTGTAGTTTTTGTGATTAGTGCTGTAAAGTTTTTTCATTATCGATTTAATTGATCCAGTCCATCACTTAATTTTTTTTATTAATTGTTTAATGTTAAAAATATCCGAAAACAGTTAAAATTGCCCATCAAACTTCCCTGTAGCCCAAGGAGATGTTTTTAAATGTCTGGACTAACAGTCCACTTTCCAATTCACGACGATATTAAACAGAGGAAAGCAGCAAAACCTCACATTTGAGAAGCTCAAACCACATACTGCTACGCAATATTGCTTGATAAACAACTCAAATGATTATCTGCTATTTTTGAGAAAGGATTTGCCAGGTTTATATTAAATAAATATAAATGTTTTGGTTAGTATCATTTCGAGTCTCGTTTGTTTGTCTAGTGAGGATTTTGTTTGCTGTGTTTCAGAATCATGAATTCCCAAGTGAGACAGAACTTCCACCAGGACTGCGAGGCTGCAATCAACAGGCAGATCAACCTGGAGCTGTATGCCTCCTACGTCTACCTGTCAATGGTGAGAGTCCAATAGGTGGATAGAGAAGTGTTCAGGCAATAGTGGAACAGCTGAGGACATAAAGAGAACTGAGTTTATTTTCGAGAAGTGATTTTAATTCCCTTTAACCAGACTGTATTGTGGTTATGTAACTGCTGACCTGAGTGGGTTTATATGGTGGATGATGGTAGTCACGCCGCCCACTGCCATGACAAATAAAAGCCACCATCAGAGCAGCCATATTCATTAAACATTAACTTGTTAACCATGTGAGTGAGCTTTTAGGTCTCAGTTTGAACTGAGGTGACATGGATGTTGTGTGACTGAGTAATAAAACGCAGGTTGAAGTTCTTTATGAGATTATGTACAGAGACGGGGCAGCGAGTGCATCGCATGTCCTTAAAAAATGTGCTTCACCTCATTCTAAGCACCGCGTTCACCTATCGATCCCACACACAGCTGTGTCTATAAAAGGGTTTCTATACCGTATGCGTACTAAACTGAAATCAGCATTTTTATTTTTAAATATTCTCTTTACTTCTCTATTTTTCAGAAATTATTTAAAAGGTGTAAGTTAAATAAATATAAATGTCAGTTTAGATAAGATGTTTTTCTATTTCCGAAGTTTCCTTTTTTATTTGTCATGCCTCTCTGTGGTCTTAAAAAAACAGTAATGAACATTTGCATTCTTTCAAATAATAGCAGTAGTAGTAGTAGTAGTAGTAGTGTAGTAGTAGTAGTAGTAGAACTGTATTAGTGTGATCTATTTAATGGAAGCAACGGAGTGCTATCAGTTAAGAGGCATTGTAAGACATTGTAATTCTGTATTGGACTGCTTGTGAAACACTCGTAAACACATCATTGTCACTCTGTTTTTACAATGATAGGTGGAAGCTGCTGTTGGATAATGATTTTCTTTTATAGCTGAACTATAGCTTATTAAACTCTGCATGCGTAGCTAGTTTTAGCTGTGTGTAATTATCTTGGCTGCTAGGTTATTTGTATGTTACATTTCCACCACATTTCAGGACTTTTTTTTGCTTCACCTGAACACTGACATTTCTCTCTTTCCTCCTCACAGGGATACTTCTTTGACCGGGATGACCAGGCATTGCACAACTTTGCCAAGTTTTTCCTCAGTCAGTCGCACGAGGAGCGCGAGCATGCTGAGAAGCTGATGAAACTACAGAACCAGAGGGGGGGAAGGATCTTCCTTCAAGATGTCAAGGTACTGAATGAGCTCATATATGATCCAGGGTGTTTTAACTTAAGTACTGGGTGTGAGATGTTCTGTTCTGGGCTATCTATACGATAGCCCACGTTGCGATGCGCACGTTTGGAGGGCAACATGTGGCCACAAAGATACAAAGGGTGTGAGTGTGCTGCGCCGTTTATCTTTCGCTGATACGCAAACTCAACCCATTGAACGTTAAACTGCAAACCGACTCTGAACGAATCAGGCGGCTTGTTGCCTGGGGGTCGGGTCGTTGGCCTCCCACCTCTCATTAATAAGTGTCTCACCGGTGTTTTCCTGACCTGCTTTGTGTTGCAGAAGCCAGAGAGGGATGAGTGGGGCAGTGGAGTCGAGGCCCTTGAATGTGCCCTGCAGCTTGAGAAGAGCGTGAACCAGTCACTGCTGGACTTGCACAAGCTCTGCTCTGAGCACAATGACCCACACGTGAGTATTGAATTGTGGCTTGACGGTTGCAAAGCACCATGAATCATTTTACTTCTGTCACTTTTTAGTTCGAGAGAATACTAGTCTCACATCATCAAAATTAAAATAACTATCAAGTAATTTAATGAGTAATCCAGGTACTGAACTAGTTACCTCTTGCATACTCACAGTATTAGACTGTTTATGAATTGAAAAATGGCACATGATATTGCTATTATATATGTATCAGTAACTAACAATGCTATTTGCACCCGACCAGGGCATACATTAGATACTGTATATGTATTATGTACTGTATGTATATTTTTCTTTAACCTAACCAAGTAGTTTTGTTGCGTAATCCTAACCAAACTGTGACTTAAAACTGAAAATAATTATAATACAATATCATGGTTTAATCTTTGCAGCTTTAATATTCAGTACAAGTTCAAATCTAGTGGATTTGACAGAGCTATAACTCAGAAAGCGGTCGCAAAACAACACTAACTGATCGAACCATCAGAAGAGAATCATCACAAAAGTGACAGTTTGACTCGTGTAACATTTCCTCGTGTTCATCTTTAAATTCTTTCATTTCAGTTCAGTGAATGTGTGTTTCAGCTCTAATTTGATTTAACCTCTCTTTCTTTCAGATGTGTGATTTCATCGAGACGCACTACCTGGACGAGCAGGTGAAGTCCATCAAAGAACTTGCAGACTGGGTGACCAACCTGCGCCGCATGGGAGCTCCCAAGAACGGCATGGCCGAGTACCTGTTCGACAAACACACCATGGGCAAAGAAAGCAGCTAAACCCGTCCACATCATATTTACGAAAGCTTTCTATATATGTATATTTGTATCTTGCTTTCAAATGTTTCACACATATGAAGCCAATCTGCATGGTACAGGCTAGTCATTTAAAGCTCTTATATTAATTACTCCATGTGGTTATTCTCCACTTTACATTAACTTCACTAACTGTGAGCTATTCCATTCAAAGCCCACTCTTGTATCTTGCACTTCTCTCTATGCTGTCAGCTATGCCTACGTCATTATGATGTACTTGCTGTGTTTTATGCCAAGAGCTGTTAATCAGACCAAATAAAACGAACCCTCTGGATTCTGATGAGTCTCATGTTTTAATGTTGTCCCAGTGTTAAAAACAGAAGACCGTTTGAATTGAGGTCTGTATCTCAAAAACAGTAAAAGCAGGTGTAATGATCTGTTTCACTTCCTTTACCACAGAAAACAGAACTAGGCAATCAGCTGACACCTTTAGTAAATGTTTCTCTCAAGTGAGCAAAGTGAGAACTTCTCTATGAAACCTCTATTGTCTGGTCTGTTTTTATATCTTTGCAAATGACATGTTTTTAAAGATCTGGCTATTGGCATTGTATTTAAAGTAATGGACACTGAAACGTTTTGGTCGTTGAAGGAGACTGGTAATCGAGAAAATAATCACAATGTTTATCTGCATGTGAAGAACATAATTACTGTTTTCCTCAGAGCCTGTGGTCTTTAGAAAATATACACCAAAAATCCAAAATAAGTAGCTTGACGTAAAGCAAGTTATTACCACCTGAAGTTCATGTCTCAAAGCATTAGCAAATTGCCACTTGTTTCTCTTGTGCCAGAGTATTTCTAACTGTTACAAAGACTAGTTTTTCCAGTTACAGTATGTTTATTGTTTGGACCATCTAGAGGGCTCATAAAAAGTCAAGTGATCTGGGTATTTCCAACTCAAACTTTTTACAGGAAGTGTAAATGAAACGTTTTGCGTAGACGTGTGTCACCATGGTTTTGTAATCGCTGACGTCTGTTTCTCTGGGACTAGTGCCACTTCCTCTAGTGGTGATCTAGAGGTATCGGTGCCCCGTCTCTGTACACAATCAACTTTCATAAAGGACGTATACTGCATGCCAAGAAAAGGTGTCTGATTTTGGATTTTTGGCCAACTTTACTGTACTGCACTCCTAAACATACTCTGGACTTGTTTCACCTAAAATACACAAGTTTTAAATATATTTATATTTTTTACATTTGTTGTAGTTAAAACTTGTGCCATCCCATTTGGAAACTAAATATTTACTTTTGACATAATGTCACATTTTTAAGTACTTAATGTGAATTCATCAGCCGGAGCTGTTACCTAAATATTGAAAATGTTTTTAAAAAATGTTTTCAAAAATACCATATTGCCCTGACGAAGACCTACAGTGGTCGAAACATGTTGGCTTCTTAAATGAGTTAGCCACTACAATAAAGGCTTTTAATGTATTCTCTTCCTCGGTGCTACTTTTTTGACATTTTGGAGTGCCTGGATTGCCTTCCTGTTTATCCTGTTTTTTAAAATAGTTTCTTCCTGCAGCAAGTACTGGGTACCTGTACATCCTGTAGTACTCAAGTACTGTACTTAAGTCCAATTTTGAGGTATGTGTTCTTTACTTGAGTATTTCCATTATATGGTACTTTATACTTTTACTCCACTACATTTCAGAGGGAAATATTGTACTTTTTACTCCACTACATGTATTTGACAGATGTAGTTACAAAAAAAACAAACATGATCTGTTTATAAAATACAATTTGTTAAAAATGACACCAGGGGCTGCTCTAGTTTGGCCCCCAAATTTTTCAAATGGTTTCATTTAAATAACTGTTTGAATCCCAAAGAGATCAAATTCTCAAACATTAGAGACGATTAGAGACAAGTCCAAAATATTAATAGAAATTTGTGTAGAAGATCTTTGCTTTTTTTTCTTTTCTACCCGATTAATCATCTCACGACCCCTCAGATGTATTTTGTGACCCTGTGGAGTCTGACCCGATGGTTGGGAACCACTGAACTAAACCACTCATATAATATATAATATAAATATAAAAATATATAATTTGCGAAACAAGTACTTGATATTGATTGATACTTTAAGTACATTTTGATTATAATACTTTTACTTAAGTAAGATTTTAAATGAATGACTTTTACTTGTAATGGAGTACTTATACATCGTGGTATTGGTACTTTTACTTAAGTAAAAGATCCGAGTACTTCTTCCACCACTGCTGGATACTGTATGTAGTCATCCTACTATAGTGTTGTAGGATAATGGAGTGAAGACAAACTCAAATGCAAACATTCACTGAACACCACACTATAATATAATTAATTCCCAACACAACAGGAAAGTCAAGAACAAAACTGAAGAACAACTTTGAGGCACATTTCTGAAAAGAGAAGATCAAAACCTAAGTGCTATAAAGAACTATATTACAAAATCAACATTTGTTATCATAGTGACTCTGTGGAATATATAAATGTGAACTAACAGCTCCAGCAATCGTCAGGCGGAGGTGTTCACGCTTCTTCCAGCTCCACCAGCACGCCGTCACAGTCTTTAGGGTGGAGAAACATCACCGGTTTCCCGTGAGCTCCTATCCGAGGCTCCGCTGACAGAGTTCTGATGTTCTTTGCTTTCAGGTCCGCTATTGCAGCATTAATGTCGTCTACCTGCAACCAAAGAGGAAAACTGTTAATTCGTTTTCTAACTTTGGTTAGTCTGACACACACTCTATCATACTGATCTTCTTTAATGTAAAGTATGGAGTGCATTAAATGTACTGTATTTGCTATATTGGTGGAGTAGAGGTGAGTGGTTCAAATAATGTTTAGAATGTACAATCACTGGTTTTAAGTAGCTTTACTGCCATAAGAATACATTAGAGTGACACCAATACTGATATTTGACAGTTTAAAAAGTCTGACAACAATTTGTATTTTGACATAAACCACTTTTTTTGTACTGAGCGCGACATGTTACAGTTCACAAATTAAAAGTGTCACTGCTCTCTGGTGGACAAACTGTAATGTTGTTGACTACTCTATACAGTTCTTTGACGTTTATGTAATGCTTGTTACTTGGTGGTCGACATATACGCTGATTATTTATCTGTAACAAGCTAATATTGGTTCATCTATCGGTTGGGCTACTGAATAAATGATTGCTTATAGTGGTTTAAGTTACACAGAGGAGCCCTAATAAGAACCGAACCAAATGCGCAAATACACAGTTATCCCCTCAAACTGCACCAAACACTTCAGGTATGAAAGCACGGTAAGACTTGTACTAAAAGGTAAAAGCTGGAATTTAGTATCACCAGACTACGGACCCAAAAAAGCACCTTTGGGATAAAGTGGGACAGGATGTCTGTAGGACAAATGTGTTGCTATTTTATAACGATATAACGAATGAATAACGGATACATTCCATTTAGGTGTGTCAGTGCCATCAGTGCCCTGGTGGTGTTGGCTTTATTCACAGAAGACATTTCAACATGTCATAGGAGTAGTTTCAAAAGAACATTTTGCACATCATAAAATCTTAGTGACGGGTTCATAGGATCAAAAACTCCTGACTTAAAAAGAAAATCATTTTGTTGATGGTTGCAAGAAAAACAATTACTGTTAATCGCGTGAAGCCTAACACTCCCACAGCTGTTCAGCGGATACAAAAAGTCAAACATGTTTACATGATGGATCACATGACTGCCCAGCTACAACTGAAGCTTCCTATTTTATAAGGAGGTTGACATCAGTTATTGATTACCTTAGTTAGGAATCCTGTGCTTTATTATTTAGATGTAGGCTTGTATAGGTATATGTGTGTGTGTGTTCTACCTCTGCACAGTGTTATTTCATCTATATGTGCGTTATGTCAAGTGAAGCTTGCCAATCTCTAAGTGATTTTGTTTCACAATGTCAATTGCCTGTCAATGTGTGTTAATGGCAAAAAAGAAGAAAAACAAAGAATCCTGCACACTCTCCATCACTTGAAGCCATCAGCAATGTAACACATGTGCTTTTCCAAGTGTGACAAGTCAAAATGTCTGCTGTGAAAAAGCCATATTGAGCATACTGGCTCACAAGCACACATAAAGGGAACAGAGCCTATATTAATGTTATCAGGTGTGCCTATTCTGCTTAAGTGAGAAAGTTCTACTCAAACTTATCAAAGGGAGGGTCAAAGTCCTGCACAATACTGACCAGGTGTACCTGATAAAGTGTCTACTGAGTCTCTCACCTCAATACAAATGTGGTGCATCCCTCCAGACTTGTTCTTCTGTAAGAAGCCAGCGATGGGGCTCTTCTCCCCCAGAGGATGCAGCAGCTCCAGCTTAGTGTTGCCCAGCTCCACAAACACGGTGTAGACGCCGTGCTCGGGCAGGGGCACCTTGTCACTCACCGTGCCCCCCAGCACATCACGATACAGAGCCGTGGCCTTCTCCATGTCAGGGACAGCGATGGCGATGTGGTTCAGCCTCCCCAGCTTCCAGAGTGATCCAGGGACGCCCTGACGAAGCGGTGCTGTCGTTGAATGTGCCCTCAGGAGGGTGAGACGAGCACATCTGGAAAGACCTGCCACTGAATAAACACATTAAAATATAGAGAGATTAGTTGTGTCTATTGTGTTGGAACATTAGAGTCTTACTCCACACTGTCCGACAGTATATACAGTATCCAACAAGTTCAATTAAGATGTGTGACAGAATGAACCGAAAACATGAAATACTCTAGATGTATTGTGCATCATTTTACAAACATTTCCCAAATTCAGCCTGATATCTGACATCTCTTTGGAAACTCCACTAAATTTCAAAATAAAGGTCTGTGGGTTTGAACTATGTTTGGCTGAACATCATGCATTTAATGACTAATATATACACATACAGTAGTAGGTTAAAACGCAAATCAAACACTCCATTTATGAGTTAAGTCAGGGGTCGGCAACCTTTACTATCAAAAGAGCCATTTTAGTCAAAATAAAAAAAAAAAAATCTGTCTGGAGCCGCAACACATTTAAGCATTGAGATGAAGGTAACACAGTTTATATTCTAAGTATATAGTATATAAGTCTAATGCAGTGAGGGACAAAGTGCAAATGTGTGACGGAGTATTAGGGCCACATTAAGGTAAAAACCATCTGAGATTTCCAGAATAAAGTCATAACTGTACGAGAAAAAAGTAATAATATTATGAGAATAAAGCCATGACTTTACGAGAAAAAAGTAATAATATTATGAGAATAAAGCCATGACTTTACGAGAAAAAAGTAATAATATTATGAGAATAAAGCCATAACTTTACGAGAAAAAAAGAAAATAACACTAAAATTACTACTTTATAATACTGACTTTATTCTCATAATACTATGACTTTTTTTCATGAACTTTTGGACTTTATTCTCTAAATCTCAGATTCATTTTTTTTCCTCAATGTGGCCCTAATACTCCGTCATACCGTCGTACCAGAGACCTACAACAGTGATAAATAAAAATGAAAATGTAAACAAAAAAACAGTTATTCATTTCCATTTTTATAAATCCACAGGGAGCCACTGGAGAGGAGCTAAAAAGCCTGCAGGTTGCTTAGAGACCCCTGAGTTAAGTAAATGCATATTTACAGCTATCTGTTATGGCATATTCGTCAAGATGTTAGTTTAAGGGTCTCAGATAGTTACATTTTTTTTCCATTTCACATCTGAGTTGAAGAAAACATCTGCACATTGGTGAATATAAGACTGGACTGAAGTTATCTTTGCATGTATTCAGATAAAAGAAATAAAGGCACTTTTTTTTTTTTTTTTTTACACAAAATACAAAAGTGTCATGTAACATGACCCAAACGCTGCAGCAGGACAACACCACCATATGTAACATGTTAACATATGGACAGTAACTTTGTGCGACGCAGCTAATGTTCAACACCGCTGCAGCCTTATCTGATATTATACAATGATAAATCAGAGGAGCATCGCCATACTCCTAAAAATAGTGCGTCTGGTAGTTAAATATTTGTTGACACAAACCAACCTGCAACCTTCATTGCTGCGGACGCCATGTTTCAATGTCGGAACCAAAAAAACAGCACCGGAAGTGTTTCTCGGTGAGCCTGTTTACCTGCGACACCAGACCGTCCATCACATCACATGTGGGAGAAAAGATGGCTAGTAGAGGAGATATCTGGAGCGTGCTGGAGGAGTGTGTAAAGACTATAAATGCCAACACAGCACAGCCGGAGAGCTTTCTGAGGCAAGTGTTGTTGTTGTCTGTGTGTTTGTGTTATTGGAAATAATAATTAAATGTTGATTATGTGTGTGTGAAGAGAAGAGTTTGAGCTAAAGCTAATGCTAACTGCATGCTCTTCTAGCGTTAGCACAGTGTTGTCACCCTCTTGGACACTTTAAGGAGGTCTTGAGGGGACATTTATTGTTTACTACGTGGCTGTTTTGTAGCAACTATTCCATGTTATTGTAACTGCATGTCTTTAGACTGATGGCTTGTGTAGAAACCATCATGTATTCTCTCTATCAGTGGGGACTGCAACAAACACAGAGAATAACTAGCCTGCATCCACACCTCCTTTCTGTTAGTTTACTACATTTTAACTTCACTGAGAGCCCATATGTTTGACTGACGTGGACAGAGCTGACCCAACTTCATTTAACACAGTTGTGTTTAGAAATGTGAAAGAAACAATCAGTACAATAAAACCAAATGCTGCACATGACGATAAGGGTGATGTGATTGTGATACATGATACAGTATATTGCAAGGCAATCAGCTGCTGTTAGTGTAACCCAGGGGTCGGCAACCTTTACTATCAAAAGAGCCATTTTAGGCAAAAGAAAATAAAAATCCAGAAAGTTAAATAATTTTGGAAATTTGTCTCGTTGGTCTGTATAAATTGTTGGTAAGCCACAATTGTCTCTCAAGCAATGTAATTAGTAGATAACGTCTGGTCTAAACAAATCATTAAACATATTGATTGTGTGAAATAGCACCGGTAGTCTTTTATTTAAAAGACTTCTACTAATATATAGAATATTATTTTATTTCATAAAAGTGTATTGATTTTTATGATGTTTGCGGAAGAGGCCAATTGTGCAATAAACCATTACAGTGTATATAGTACATAAACATAGAATTGTATTGACTAGATTGTCCCCATTGTCACGATATCCGATCCAGCTATTTGAGTCAGTATTGGCCCAATATCTGATCCGGTATCGGTGCATCCCTACAAATTGTTATTTTAAAAAAAAGACTTACACCAGACTTTCACCGAACTTCATGGGGTTGTGTGTTTCCTCCTTTTCAGCCTTCAAGATGGAGTGGCAGCAGACTTTACCTCTCTCACCAAGACCCTGTATGACCTCCACAAAGCTCAGGAGCCTGCAGATTACAAAGGCAGCCCATTGGCTCAGCTGGTGGTGGAAAACTTTGATGAAGAGCAGATCTGGCAGGAGCTGGAGCTACAGAACAACGCTGTACTGAAACACTTTAAGAATGCAGCTGATGAGGCTTTGGCAGATGAGACATTAACGGTGCTGGTAGAGGAGGAGGAGGAGGAAGAAGAAGAGACTGATGATGAAAATGTTGATGAAGAAGAGCAGGAGGAACCACCCAGACAGTCAAAGAAAATGGCTGTGGAGGCTGAGGATGGTGCAGAGGGTGACACAGATGAGGACTCTGATTTAGATTTTGATGTGGATGCTCTGGAGAAGCGAGAGAAACAGAAGAAGGAGATTGGAAGGAAAGGCTCCAAAACGAAGGTGGTTCCCTCTGAGGTTGATGATACGTTCTTCAAACTGTCAGAGATGGAGTCGTTTCTCGATGATATGGACAAGCGAGAGGGAAAGGAGGGTGAGAACGAAGATGAGCTTGACTATTTTCAGGACCTGCCCTCCGATGAGGACGACGATCTCGACTTGGATCAAATACTTTCTGCCAAAAAGCAAAAGAAAATCACTGTATGTATTTTATCACTTAGCCTCACATATTCTGTTGTGTCCTGATGGTGCAGAATAGAGGAAATATACGGATTATTGTTTATATTTTTAGGTAAGGAGCTCAAGGAATCTCAAGTACAAGGACTTCTTTGATGCTGTGGATGGTGAACCAGCTAAAGCAGATGACCAGTCAGATGGCGAGGACGACAGCATGGATGAAAGCCGGGAAGAAGGTGGAGAGGAAGATGATGACGAGGAAGATGATTATGATGGTGAAGAGGAGGGTGTCGATGAGTAAGTGTGATTAAAATTATGTAATGTGCATAATTATATGTGGAAAAAGCATGTATAGTTGATAACAGCATGTTTGTGTCTTCTTTGCCAGGGATGAGGAACCCAAAGCAACTCATAAGAAAGTGACCTTTAACCTCTTAGGAGATGAGGACAGCGAGGGAGAGGACATGGAGGACATTTTTGGAGGAAAAACTCAAAGCTCAGCAAAGTCTGAGTCAAAGTCATCATTTGAGAAACGGCAAGAAAAGGTAATCAGTAGGGCGGTCAAAGTTAATGCGATAATAACCCGTTTGTAAAAAAATGTTTTAACGCCACTAATTTCTTGAAAACATTATCGCAACTTGCGATTTTCAGGTCATAGCAGCGGCATTCAATTCAGATAATACTGCTGCGTTGACGGTGAAATGTTACTAGGTCTGATCTAGTAAGATTGCCGTTGTGACTTTTGCATCAACGCGACCCCTTGTGTTGTTTTAGCACAGGTCTGATTTCAGTCTGAATGCCCGCTAATGGCGATTATTCTTCTATCCTATTGTTGTTCTAACCTGCAGATGTCAGAGAAGATCGAGGAGCTGGAGAAAGCAGCTCTAGGAGAGAAGCCCTGGCAGTTGTCCGGAGAGGTGACGGCACAGACTCGTCCAGAGAACAGCATGCTGGAGGAACACGTGGAGTTTGAGCAGACGTCCAGGATGGGTGAGTGACTCCTCTTCTTTTGTGTGTTGCATTCTTATGTCGGCAGATGACTGTATGTTATTTATACAATGATTGACACTGGGGATATGTTTATGTTGTTTTATCAAGGTTATTAAAATGTTGAGAATTTCTTTCTGTGTGCTATTTCAAATCAGATAACAAGATTGTCTCTTTGCTCTTTCAGCCCCTAGTATCACAGAGGAAACCACACTACAGCTTGAAGACATCATCAAACAGAGAATTAAAGACCAGGTTTGTCTTTATATTGTCTGAAAAAAATATGAGCTGTATTTTTTTTTGTTGCCTGACTATAACCCAATGCATTTGACATGTGTTTCTGTAAGGCGTTTGATGATGTGGTCCGCAAGGAGAAACCCAAAGAGGAGGTGTTTGAGTACAAGAAGAGGCTAACGTTGGACCATGAGAAGAGCAAACAGAGCCTAGCAGAAATCTATGAGCAAGAATACCTCAAGCAGAATCAGGTTTGACTTTTATCTTGTTTAAACTGCTGCTTACACACACAAACCTGTGCTGCATCCATTCTTATTGTATATTTTTCTGATTTCAGCAAAAGACAGAGACGGAGAACCCTTCACATGTAGAAATTCAAAAGCTTATGGACACACTCTTCCTAAAGTTGGATGCTCTCTCCAACTTCCACTTCACTCCTAAACCAGTAAGTTTTGCCTCTTGACAGCACCGACTGAAAGTCACTAACTATGTTTAAAATATTGAGATTGACTGTCCTTTTGAAAGCATCTGAAAGTTTCAAGGTTGTTTATTTGTCATTTGCCAATTCCAGCAAAGCATTCATTGGCAATGAAAATCTTTGGCCTCAGGATCTTTCAAAAATGCTCATAAAATATGTATATATAAAAGGGGAAATCACACAAGTAAAAGCAAAATGATAATCTAAGGCATAAAATAGTGCAGTTAAAATATAGGGTTTAAATATAAACAAAAGTAAATATAAAATTGTAATGTTGTAGAACTTAGTGTGTCAGCAATCACAGGCCTATTTAGCAAAACCCCTACTGTGTCAGATTTTTACCCTAGATCTAACTCCGGTTAGTGACATCATCATTTTAATCTGTGTTTCTTAATGCATTAAAAAGTTTTGAGACATAATACGTAAGGGATAATGCCCGATGAGGTGTCCATTATCCGGAATTAGATTTCCTCTGCGAAGTCCATCAAATCCTGATTATGGACACCTCGAAGTTTAGTATTTCTAGCCCGCTCAGCTCATAGAACCCTTTGGCTCAGATACGAGCCAGAAAACTAACATTATGCTTGCAAGATTCAAAATCAATAAGATTGTGTAGAGTTGAAAAACAGTATATAATATAATTTGACAGTAGGCTATTTTTAACAACGTGGCTAGCTAGCTATCCAGCCATGTCATTAACCTTAAATCAATATGAAGAGTCTGCCACAGCCTGAAGTAGCAAGTTGAATAGCGAATGGGAGAAGATCACTTATGTCATACAACAACAGTTAACTAGTTCAGAGGGGCAGTTATATTATTTCTTGCAGCTTGTGTGTTCCAGTCGCCACCCTAGGGTGTTCAGAGGACGAGGCACTGAAGGACTAATGCTACACCAATGCATAAAATGGAATAGAAATTAACTGTAAATGTAAACTGTTAATATGGACATATCTGACTGTAAAGGGTAGCAAGCCAGCGCAGTTATTGAGACCCACATTCACGTTGCCCTTTGTCCACAGCCCGTTCCTGAGGTCAAAGTGGTGTCTAACCTGCCATCCATCGCTATGGAGGAGGTGGCTCCAGTCAGCGCTAGTGATGCTACGCTGCTCGCACCAGAAGAAGTCAAGGTTTGTCATCAATTAATTTTCAAACATTTACTTTGATCTCGGTATATTTAGTCACACAGCGTGTCTAACAATACTCTCCTCTAACCAAAGGAGAAGAACAAAGCAGGAGATATTCTGGGCGATACTGAGAAGACGACAACAGACAAGAAGCGCGACAGACGACACAAGAAGATGGTGAAGCGTCTAAAGATCAAGGAGAAAGAAAAGAGACAGAAACTCAAAGAGGCCAGTCAAGCTGGGGAGAACAGAAAGCCGTCAAAGGCTGAAGTCACAGAAAACCTGAAGAAACTCACAAAAGGAGGCAAAGCCACGATACTCAAGGTGAGTGTTTTCTCAAATGTTCTTTCTCACATTGCTCAGATCAGTTTGCATTCAGCACCTGTATTTGTCAGAGTAGGAATTCAGTATTAGCCTATTCAAACTTCTCAGTTCACATTCGGAGTTAGAAGAAATAAACTGAAGAACGACAACTAAGATGATATGAACACTGACTGTGCCACAAATGGTTAAGTGGCCCAAATCCCACTCTGTGGATTTTATTCACATAATGATGATGAAAAACTGGGCAGACAGAATCCAGTGGTAGAACGTACATTTACTCAAGTACTGTACTCTAATATGTTTTTGAGGTACCTGTACTTTACTTTAGCATTTCCATTTCATGCCACTTTATACTTCTAACTCTCTACATTTCAGAGGAAATAGGGAACTTTTTACTCCCCTCATTTGACAGCAATAGTCACTAATTACTTTAGTGATGAAACATTTTGCACACAAAACTTGTGAACATTATAAAATATGAAGATTTGTTACAGATCAACCTACCCAAAAGTATATAAAATAATTACAATTAGCTGCCTCTCAACCAGCTATAACATTAAAATGTTGTTTACACGTTCAAGCACGGTAATAGTAATCACATAATCTTACATGTAGTAATATACCACTGACGGGAGCCATTTAGCTGCATAACAAATATTTTAACCTTTGACACACAACAAGGAACAGTTTGTAGTATTTAAGAGGATCTATTGGCAGAAATGGAAGATAATATTTATAATATATTTTCTTTAGTGTATAATCACCTGAAATTAAGAGTTGTGTTTTCGTTACTTTAGAATGAGCCGTTTATATCTACATACGGAGCGGGTCCTCTTCTCAGAGCTGGTTGCTGTGTTTCTACAGTAGCTCAGAACAGACAAACCAAACACTGGTTCTAGAAAGGGACATTCACATTTTTGAGTCAGCCACCGTAGTTCTCCTACACGCTGGGCACACAGGAGAAATTTCAGTTGGTTGCACTCATCAACTTCACAGCTAGATGTTGCCAGGTTGCCACTTCACCTTTATGTAAAATTTACTAGAAATGCTTCTGTACTTTTATTTGAATGCAGGACTTTTACATGTGACGGAGTACTTTTACATTATGGTATCGGTACTTGTTTGGTTACTTGTGTGTTAGTTGCGTTATGTCTGCATCCGCGACAAAGCCACGTCACACCTTTTCATGCCACAATAACCATTACATTAATTCCTAGATAATGAATAAAACTGTGTGTGTCCCTGAGGTGACCAAACTAACACAGTGTTCCTCTGTTTCAGGACGAGGGGAAGGACAAGGCTCTGCGGTCCTCTCAGGCCTTCTTCTCTGAGCTGCAGGACCAGGTTAAGAGTCAGATCAAAAGTGCAAAGGACCAGTCTTCGAAGAAGAAGAAGAACAAAGAGGTTTCTGTCAGTAAACTCAAGTTGTAACAACTGTGATGGTTTGTTGTGGAAGATCGTTTTATTGTACAGATTCTTTTTTATGAGAAAACTGAAATATATTAAATCTGAAAGTCCTTGTTAAATGTTTCCATTTTCATTAAAATAAATCAACTGCTCAGATTTTTTGTGTTTGTATGGCAATGAGTATGAGCATTTTCAACAAATAATAAATGTTCATTTAAATGAAAATATCAGAGCACTTTCCTTTGTGGAACGATGTGTACAGTGTTTGTGTGAAGTTGTTCATAATCCTAATGGTATGTGTTTTCTCATTAGAAAATTAGGAATATACACAAGTTACTTTCCACCTCTGCTAACCAGTCTTTATACTGCTTGCTAATTTACTTGAGTTCACTTGAATTGTAATTCCTGTTCATTTTTTAGATTTTTTACCAAGTTGCTGGTGCACGATTTATTATTTTAATGATAAATAACAATTCAGTAAATGTATATATATATATATATATTTATATTACCTTTTGTTTTACAAAGTTAGGAAAGCAATGTTAAGGCCTGATGTTTCCATCCTTACACATAACAGAATGATCCCAGTCACTTCCACACAGTGAAGCATACGGCTTATTTATTAAACACCGGTATCAGATCTGTACTCGGTATCGGCCGATACCCAAAGCCCAGGTATCAAGACTGAAAAAGTCTAATCGGTGCATCCCTAAGACCACCTTGTGCAAAATTATCCTCTGAAGTATTCAAGATTCAAGATGTTTATTGTCACGCTGGTTTTACAAGTACAATCATGTGAAATGCTTTTTGCTGGGAAGCTCCATTAAATAATAATAAGTTATATTACAGTTATAAAAGGAAATACTTTGTACAAGGCATATTAAGAGCATATACATATCAGGAAGTATGAATGTACATATATAAGAAATACTTTGTACAAGGCATATTAAGAACATATACAGGCATATTAATTTATTTTTTATTTTATTTAACCAGGTAGTACTCATTGAGATTAAGAATCTCTTTTGCAAGAGACCTGGCCAAGACAGCAGCATTTAAACATACATTAAAGTTTCAGACGCCACAACATAAAACAAATGCAAAATAAATACATAGCATAATATCATACAAAACACATTAAAATCAAGTGTTTCAAATCAACGTTAAAGTGTAAATATTCGGAAACACAGACAGCTTGACTCTGCTTTTAGGTCTTTTATTAATGTTTTAAATTCATCAAAAGTAATCAGATTTCCCAGTTTCATTAAGAACATAAACAGTATATACAGTATAAGATATATAATTGAGGTATTGCACTTATTTATCGCACTTTTTGTGTGAGAAGGTGTCGTATGAATTATCTATTTAAAAGTCTGATGGCCTGGGGGAAGAAAAATGTCCCTCAGTCTGCTGGTGAGAGTCCTGTATACTGCTGTAAAAGTTAAAAAGAAAAAACTACTATAAAAGTAAAATTACTATAAGTTATATAACTACTACTACTAACATTGCAGCAAATCACATAACTTCAGTGAATGCACACACATCTGTATGGGTGACTCCTGTTTGACAGAAACTATGAAGAGACCACGCCCCCTAGAGTCAACATTCCCATGACGTCACTGAAGACCATTGCGGAAGTGAAACGGGTGACAGACAGAAACACAAACAAGTTGTTGTGTGAACGCTTCACTGATATCTACTGGTAAGTTACTGCCTCTGTATTAACCACTGATCGCGTTTAAACTGTCTCAGTCAAACTACTGTGAGTGTGTTCGGTTAAGGGTTAGTTTGTTGTGTTTTAGCTGGCGTTTATAACGAGAGAGAGAGCTAGCTAAGCTAACGTCAGCTAGCACAAACAGACTGCTAACAAAGCTAAAGGCTAACAGGCAGGTCTGGCTACACAAACACACGGGGTTGGGTTTCTATAAGAGTATATAATAGTATGGTTTAGTACATATGTGAACACCTGAGAGATTAACTAGATAAGATGGTTTAAAACAGCGTTAGGTAACGTTAGCCTGCAGTAGCTAACAGGCTAACTTCAGCTTAAAGCTAAAGCTATAGTGTTCAAGCTAACTTAATGTTGTCGTGTGTGTTGTATTTGTATTTGTATTTGTTTGGCAGTGGTAAATATGCGGAGTCATTCTGTGGTGATGGGTTGGTCATGTTCACGTGATGAAGTGACTCATTGGATCAGAGGTTAGGGGAGAGGTTTAGTGGACTGTAGGTTGGTTTTGGTTGTTTGCTTCCGGGTGGGGTCTGTTGTTTCAAATATGTTTATTAGGAAGCATGTGCATGTCAGTGATGCAGACTTCTGTGGGGTGTGTATCATGCCTCATTTTTGGTATATATCAACAAAAACAGACAATACTAGGAACTAAGGGCAAACAAAAATGGAGACAAGCAAATACAAAGAACATAAGTAGTTAAAGGAAAAAATAAATACATAATAAAACACAGACAACACCCTAAGGCACAAAAATCAGGGAGACATAGATAGATAGTAACTTTATTGATCCCGAGGGAAATTAAAGTTTCCAGCATCACAGTTCCATAGTGCAAAACATGTTAGTAAAAGGCAGTAAAAAAGTTAGTAGTGTAAAGTACAAAAAATATACCAGATATAAAAATACTGTTAAAACTGAATATAGTGCAGGGTAACAGCTGCGATACACGACTGTTAAAAAGTGCAGAAGAGACTGTTAAAAATGAGTATAGTGCACGGTAACTCCAGTAGCTTAGTACATTGGATACATACAGTTTATACATAACCATGTGTATGGACTTTAAAAATCCTCGAAAAGAATGAAAATATTGCAACCCAAAAGTCCTGTATTTTAGGGTATAGTGCATAGCTATGGAGTAAATCTGCATCTGCTTGGACACATTTCTCACATATGGGTGACGTTTCTGGAAAGATTTTATGTAGCTTTACTTTAGAGTAATGTAACCTGTGCAGAATCTTAAACTGTATCAAACAGTGTCTGGCCTTCCGGGTGTATTCTGCTCCTCTCATGCCATCCTCTTCATAGATAGACTGTCATCATGCTGGGAGGAGGATTCAAAGCGGAGAGACTAAGAGTCAACCTCCGGCTGGTCATCAATCGACTCAAACTCCTTGAGAAAAAGAAAAGTAAGTCCTGGGCTGAATAAAAAAACCTGGTCCTACTGTAGAATCAGTGGGTTCTTGTTTCATGTTATGTTGCTCTCAGTAATAACAGTTTACCTTTTCCCCACTCCCATTCACAAATTTGAAATGAAGCTGAGCTTGCTCAAAAGGCAAGGAAAGAGATCGCAGATTACCTGTCATCAGGAAAGGATGAGCGGGCCCGGATCCGTGTGGAGCACATCATCAGAGAAGACTACTTGGTGGAAGCCATGGAGATCCTGGAGCTTTACTGTGACTTGCTGCTGACTCGCTTTGGCCTCATTCAGTCCATGAAGTGAGTAACTTAGCCAATGGGGTGCACCCGTACCACTTTTATTGAACATACTGATGCACAATGTATATGAATTGACTGTGGGGAATGTGGGGTTTTCACTTTATCAACTTTCTGTCAGTGTTCTTTTCTTTTTAACCCCTTTTCTGTTTCTCCAATCAGGGAACTGGACCCAGGCTTACAGGAGGCAGTGTCCACCCTCATCTGGGCAGCGCCTCGTCTCCAGGCAGAAGTGTCTGAACTAAGAACTGTAAGAACTGTCTAGATATAATATGGTGCTGGCATGGCGGCTTTGCCAACAATATTGAACAAGTCTTGTCCATTTATTCCTATTATGCATTATATTATGCTTGACAGTTTTATCTCTAAATGCTTCTGTCAGGTATCTGATCAGCTATGTGCAAAATATAGCAAGGAGTACGGCAAGCTGTGCAGGACAAACCAGATTGGCACAGTCAACGACAGGGTAGGCAATTTTTTCCGCTGACTGCCCACAAGTCTGTTCAAGAATGCATGAACCTTTAGCCCTGTGGCTTTTTAGCGGCATCTTATCAAATATCTGTTTTGTTTATAGCTGATGCACAAACTGGGCGTGGAGGCCCCTCCCAAGATCTTGGTGGAGCGCTACCTGATAGAAATCGCCAAGAACTATAATGTGCCGTATGAACCTGACGCCATGGTCCGGGTGAGTGTTAAAGACTCTGTTATCACTCACGATGAAGGATGAAGTCATGCATTGTGTTTATTTACCCGCTCATCACATCCACCCCTGTCTCCGGACAGCCCGAGGTGTCTCTTGGAGAGGACGCAGACCTGATTGACGTGGACAACGACAAGAAGTCTGGAAGAGGAGGAGGAGGAGGTGGAGGTGGTGGAGGTTTCACTGCTCCTGTTGGTGCTATGCCCATGCCCATGGCCATGCCTATGCCCATGCCCATGCCAACAGCTTTCAACTATCCACCTCCCAAAGGAGCCGTAAGAGATTCCTTTTAAAGACCCCATTCTTTATGATTTTGTTGTGAGTTATGCATTTGGTGATAGAAAACTCATGGAATAGGAGTGGGCGACATAGATGAAATCTTCAACCACAGTATATATCGTCATGTCAAACAACCATGGAGTGCAATTACCTTTGCCAAAATTATTATGACGTACGATATTATCTTGATAATTATTTTATCCTCAAATGCAGTTAAAACAAACAGCACTTTAGTGATTTGTTTATAATACAACATCTCTTTAAAAAAAAAAAAACATGATCATCATTTGAGTTTTTGCATTCTTATAACTAGCTTTAAAGGGAAAGTTCACCCATACCACGCAAAAAAAGGCTAACAGCCCACTATAACAGATGTGAATGGAATTTTGTTTTTGGGGCTCAAAGCATCCAAAAATGACCTTTTAAAAATACCAAAATGTTTTTTCATAAGCATTGTCCAGGTCACCAGTTTTTGGTATTTTCTCCTGAAACTAAAGCTGCTAGCAAAGAAGTCTGTAGATGATCTTCAGTGATTCATTGTTTTGTAATTTGAATTAACATACACTTCAAACCTAATACGTTCCATTATATTCTGAAGTAAACTTAACATTTGGCGCATTTATAAACTATTGATTTTTAATTATTGAGATGAAGACTGTTATTGCAATGATATGACTGTGTGTCAATGTGAGAAAGATGAAGTTTTATCGCCAATCATTGCACCCAAAATGTGATGTATGGTCTGTAGGGCTGTCCTCGACCAAAGAAATTCTTAGTCCACTGACACTCATACCATTTTGTCGACTAATCAGTTAGCTGATTTAATCAACAGATTTGTGAAACTGAGTTTCTCCACAAAGAATCTCACAAAAGCACCACTTTAAATCTTGTGTTTACCTGAGATGTGCTCATAAGTTTCTTGGACATAAGTCATTCAGTATGAAAAAAGCTTAAAAACGAATAATCGACAAAAGACATATCAGTTGACTAAGACCAAAATGACCAATTAGTCGACTAAGAGAGGGCAGCCCTAATGGTCTGAAAACAATTGTACTTTATTATCCTTTCCTTGGATGACTTGAAAGAGATGAGAATTATACATTTACAGTAGTCACCTGCCTCCCTCAGACTTGTTCCTGACTGTTGTTTTCCTCCAGGGACCGTATAATGCTCCCGTCGGAACCTACAACAACTTCCAGCACCCCATGGGAGGAGGGCATCCCCCTCAACTGCCCACTTGTCCCCCCACATACGAGTCTGTAAGTGACTGAATCCCTCCCATCCATGCCCCCTTCCCGTTCCCACAGATGGAGAGACGGGCAGAGCAGGGCATCACTCAGGGAAGAGCAGTTCATTTAGCTTGCTTGCAGTTTCTACTTTCTACTTGTCTTATACTTTTTTACGCGGTTTCTCAGAGTAGGTCCAGATTCTGCTTGGATATAGGTAGCATAAAGTGCTAATACTTCACTAACTACTAACTTTGACTTGATCTATTGGTCTGAGTGGGACTAAAGTGATCAGATAAGAGTGTTAAGTGCGTTTTTAGAAAGAGCTATGGCTGCATTCACACCAGATCAGGTGTCCTCCCATTCATTTTGAATGGGGGTAGTGCGTTTGGGCTACGGCTTCAGCAGCCGCAGGGGGTGCCGAAAAAATATGCAGGGACTTTCCCACACGGCTGCAACAACCCTGTACGCTAAACTCCTGATCTGGTGTGAAAGCAGCCTAAGTCCTAAAGTCTGAAAAAAGGTGATGGTTTCTCAAAAATCCCCTGCAGTTTTCCCTTTTTTATTTTATTGTCTTACTGTTCACTCTACATTGTTGAACATAATTGTTATTTCTTTCTCAACACTAACACATATAATATTATTTTATTTAAATATATGAAGATGACATGATCATTTACACATTTTCTATGTGTTTCAGATTGATGATGTAACTCCCAAACCCTCTGTTCCTTCCCAGGCTGTAGGTGAGTTCTGCCAACAATCAGTTAAGGTTGCCTCTATTCTATATTTGTGTTACTGTCAACATATCCAAAAAGGTATTCAACCCTAAACCCATATTATTATTATTAAGTCTTTAAAAAAATGGGTCACAGATATATAGTCTAATTTTTAAAAACAACTAAATAATTTCCTAAAACAGCTGGGCACTGTAGATTTTAGCAAATGTTACCCAACTAAAAGTAGATTGTATATTTGCATTTTCTGTTGAGTAGTTCTGCTTTCTGACTTTCCATTGTGTGTTGTTAACATTTGTCATTGCACACAAAGCCTTTATTCCCTGTTGCTTTTGGGAAACTCCCCCTGTTATGTTTTGCTGTTGTATAACCTGCCAGATATACTGCTGCATAAATGAAATTGAATACCATATATTACTTTCCAGGTCCTGGTCCTTCGTTCCAGCCATTTGACAACAACTCTCTCCCAGAGCTCCCCTCTGTTCCCGACACACTCCCCACATCTTCCTTCGGCAGAAACCCCACCAGCTCGGATGACATCGACTTTGACGACTTAACAAGGCGGTTTGAGGAGCTGAAGAAGAAGGCCTAACTGCTACGTCCCTGGTTTATATACATACACATACCCACAGGCCTGTACCATCACCTACGCAGCTCAGAACAGGAAATGAAAAAAGGTTCAAGGCTCTGATTCAGATTTGAATAGTTCTCCCCCCTTCCACAGTGAAGTAATCTTACATAGATATTAAACATACATGTATTCTTACCTCATTTGTATAAATATGACCTTGTCAGTCAGCAGACAGTACCAGTGAGTACCATATGTTTTAATTTCTTTCTACGGGGCACGTAATATATATTCTTACATACAATCATATGGTTGCTGACCTCTGTCCTCTCCTTGTCATTGAAGGTCACACTGACTTTTTAACTTTTCCAATTCGTCTGTTTGATTTATCATATAACCAAACTTAGATTTTAATTGTTGCTTTCCCCGGGGCGTTTTTTTGGGGAGGTCTGATGAATATTTACAGTACATGCCTTGATTCTACTTTGCACATGCTGTGTTGCTGTGATCTTCCCAACTGTGTCACTCACTCCAGTCTCAGACTAGTCAAACAAGCCTGACCGGCCGCCCTAGTCTGATGGGGAGCTGGTGTTCACACTAACAAAGGCTCGAGTTTGTTTCCCAAGGCAAGGCTCCATACGCAATGATTTTTTTTTTTTTTTTTTTTTTACATAAAGGTATCAGGACAGATGGAAGCCATATTTTCAGTGTCTTGCGTAGTCATGCAGTTCTGTCACGGTGGAAAAGTCATTATGAAACACTCCTTGTTTATTTATACTAGAAAAGATCGGTATACTGTATGAGTTCATGGTGACGCATGTCAAACCTGTTACAGGGGTGGTGGGGCACAGATGTAAAGTGATAAAACAGTGTATAACAATCTGTAATATAATACATTAACAATGATATAAACTGACCTATTTACACGAATGATTGAACTGTTTGGTTGTAGGGAGTTCAATATTTGACAAATCAGTTGTTTTTTTTAATACACAGCACCTCCAGAAAAAGCCCCTTTGAATGTCAGTCCGACCAAATAGCTGCACCTTCTTATCATTGAAGTACCTAATTTACAAGCAAAATGTGTGCAGCCACACAACAACCTGATTTGATTGATGTAAATATTGTCCCCAGAGGTAATCGGTTCGTGTTGTCCTCTGTGATTGTCTGTGCATGTGTCTTACACTTTATGTGCACCACTGCATTTGCCTTAGTTACCATTTCTCATCAGAGGCCTTGCCAGTCTGCACTAGGATTATGCATTAGTTGTCCATCAAGACTGGATACTTGTTACCTGTGGTGGACTAGATTACACTTTGCTTTATTTGCTTTGCCCCATAAACAACTCTCTAAAAATCTGTTGAGTTGAAATTTGCGGACTTGATGAAAAAAAATCATCTGTACTGGTAATAGAGGTCGATGTTTCTATTTCCTGTGGAGAAATACGGGAGTGAGAGGGTTTTGTTGTCGTACAGACGTGACGCGTCGCTGCAACCTCACCACACCCGGCTCTGCTTGCATGGCAAATGGAGGGTGGCCTTTGAATAAAAATGATTCAGCGATCTCTGGTTCAGCTGGGTGATAGACACAGTTTCTTGATAGGTTTTACATGTGTTGAAGTAGAGAGAGATTATTAACACTACCGAACTGTGATCTGCTCACTGTCTTTTCTATGTTGGACTGTTCTTTCATGCTAAACATTGAGACACAAAACAGTGTCTTGTTGCATAAAAAGAGGAGTTTTTTTTCCACTGTATACTAAAATAACAATTTAATAAAAGATTATTTGGAACTGGAAGCTGGTAAGATTGTTTACACTTTTTGTTGTTCACACTTCCTCTGCTTACAATGCTGTATTGTCAAATGATAACCAGCAGGTGTCCTCGGTGTAAAGGAAAAGATTATTCCTGGAGATATACAGTATATGCTCGAGCACTATAGCAGCGACCTACAAGAAAAATGTATATGTTTTGACAATCCTGCATCATATTCAGACACATTTTACCTGCTGACCTCTAAATGTATGAAGATAGCCAATAATGGCAAATGTTAGCATTCAGGCTATTAACTTGCACACTTTTTAAGATAATCAGAGATATTTCAAAAGGTGAGCTATATCTGCAGTTTTGTTGAGCTTATAGAGCTCATTGTGTTTTGCAAAATGTGGTACATGAAGCATTTGAAAATGAGAATCTTAGATAATATCCACTAGCATAAGAGGCTGAAGAGTGAGACTCTGAAAGCTGCATTCTTGTAGAAGTAGTCTTCTTTGTGGACTCTTCTTTTCATTAATTCTTAGAATCAGTATTGAGTCTGTAAAAATAGATGTCTGTGGCTGAGAAGAGAGCCCGTTTTACATAATCCACCATAGAGTTTTGGTTTAAATACTCAAGTCAAGTGTTTGCTGAAGAGTGAAGTGCTTTCTGTTTGAATAACATTTTAAGTTAGAAAAGTGCTTTGCTGAAGGAACAAATCATATTTGTTTGACTGACACTTTTGTCCAAAGTGGCTTACTATAAGTGCATAGAACCT
This sequence comes from Sebastiscus albofasciatus, assembly GCA_916701655.1. Classification (NCBI taxonomy): domain Eukaryota; kingdom Metazoa; phylum Chordata; class Actinopteri; order Perciformes; family Sebastidae; genus Sebastiscus; species Sebastiscus albofasciatus. Next base: position 25,014 of record CAKAOI010028462.1, read on the forward strand.
CAGGAACAAGAGCTAAATGTTATAAACATGTTTAAAATAAAGTATTTGGGTTGACTTCTGAGTAATAGTTTAAGCGTGTGTTGCGTCATAATGTCACATATCTGATTTGTGGCCCAGTGACCCTAACAGATTCAGGCTTATATTTGAGACCATACTATAGAAAGGCCTAGCAAGCTTTTCTCCATGATTTATCATTGTCTGGTACTCCAGGCTCTTTGTGTACATCACACAATAAAGTGACACAGTTCATCATTAGCTTAGAATACGCAGCAGTAATGACGATGTCACCTCCTCATTTTACTTCAGTGTATCAGCCAATTACTGTGACATGAATGTGGGTCAGGATTCTCTGCTGGAGTGCTGTGAAGAAAAATGCTGCGATGTGAGCTCTTGGTCAAATCTGCAATAACAAGCAAGTTGCTTTCATCTTCAAAGGTTATTCCACTGAAAAGGACGTATTCTGCAAAGGAAACAATCACAAGCTAGTTTTGTTGTTGGTTTGTTATCTCACCCGGGTTGAGATGATAATTGACTGTGCTAGTTTCCTGTGCCCTTTGTGATGTTTAAGATTGTCCAGTACAGGTGACGTAAGCCTCACTTGGACTGGCCAGACTGTCAGTACTACTGCTTTTTCAGTGGTGATTAGAAATTATTAGACAGAAAACCTTTTTAAAAGTGTGCCATTGTGTATTAATTTTGATGTGATTACCATAATATCCAAGCATATGTTCTATAATGACAAATGTGAGATTTACTGAATGACATTAAATCAATTTCCACTTTTACAAACTCACAAACCAAAAATACTAACACAAAGATGTCTATTCAGCACCTAAAAAGGTATGTAGGGGCGTCGGGATACACCGCTATTGACGATAACAGTGATATTAAAAAAATTAAATATTGATATCATGTTAATAATACACACATGGTAATATATTGTAAATAATCCAGCACCTCTAAAATCACGCTTGGTTATGGTTAAGGACTCTCTCTCCACTCCTCTTTTGAGTGTAATAAATTTACAAAAAAAGAGACAAAACGCACAGTAAACAAAGTTAAAGATGAATTTCATTGATACTATTATTGCTGTTATTATTACATTTTCTGTAGATATCACAATAATATCATTATTGTGAATTATTTTGACCACGATAATAGTGAAAATTTGATATTGTGATATCTAAAATATATATGTATAACATATATATATACATATATATGTATATATATATATATATATATATATAATGTATAGTGACAGTGAGGCAGACAGACTTATCAACTACTATGTCTGCGGCTCACTAATAGATTAAATATATTAAAATATTAGACAATAAATATAATATAGATCAGTTTATTCAAGTTCACACATACAATACATGAAAACAAAAAATAAATCAGCGATTAAATAAAAGCACAGAAGGTTTAAGACCGACAGGACATTAAAGTGTCTGCAGACCTGCTTGTATTCCTGAACCAAAAGCACAAACTTGAATGTAGTTAGTTCTACTACATAAATCATTCAGCGGGAGGACATACTGAATCGCACAGAAGTCGGCATATGTATGATGAAAGTCATGACATGCACCTTCAGCATGTATTACAGTCACATGAAGGTGAAATGAAAAAAGTGATCAATTAATAATCAGCTCCCATATATATTATATATATTACATTATATATATTGTATATATATTTTACATAAAAGCACCCTCCCACTCTACTAAAAGTGAAAGTCCATGCTGGTGTGCAGTCGGTGGTCGGACGCCATACACTTTGGTGACTAGTTATGTTGACAGCAGCTGGCTGTGGTTGTAAGTCTTGACATTTTCATGCTAAAACAAGAAGGATTCAGTATTTCCTCCCTTTGGTGAGCCTTTGAAATATTGTTTATAACAATAATGAACAACAAATGCTCCTCTAAAACCCAAATTAATTTTGGCAAAATGAACAAGAAGGACAAAAAAATATATATTTTCTTTGCAGATTGCACCGACTTTTTAAATCTGTACAGACATTCACAAATTCTAGCAGGGCTTCTATTTAATTACTTGTTGATTATGTTTACTTATCAATTGATTTAAGACAGTTTTTTACTCTCAAACTAACTCAAAGAGCTCATGATAGGTCTTACTGTTTTTGACATTTAAAGCTGCTTCAATGCCTCTTGAAGCTCTAAATATATATATATATGGGATCTCATTCCATCCAGATTTTAGTGTATGTGTGAGAAAATATCTCTGACCATAATTGTTTTTGTAAGGCGGTAAATAAGTACGTGTACAATCGATCTAGTGATGCATTCCTGACTTGTGTCTTGGAAGTAGCGCAGTAAGTGTTGGAGGGGAGTATTGTTTTGGATCTGAAAGTAAAATTGAATGGCTAGACTATAGAGTGCTCCAGGGATGACATATTTTTGTAGACCAACCAGGAAGTTAGCATTGCCCTGGGTTTCCTCGACAAAAAAACAATTCCATTTGGGTTTTGGATTATCGATGAAAATAAGCTCTCTGGCAAACAAACGTTTATGATACTTACACGTCGTGTTCAGCAAGATAATCTTCACAACTGAACACCACTTTTATGATTTTTGAAATGTAAATGCAATTTGCAGAAGTAAAAAGCTAACGTTGGCTATAAATAAACCACGGTCGCATGGGTGCGACTATACACAACGACACTGTGATGACGTTTTGTAGTATCATTTAGATACTTGTTAGCAATCGCCTTTTTTAAGACACCTTAACACTTCAAAGTTCACATTCATTCATGATGTATTTTATGTCGCAGAACAAAATGTTAAAATCTCTTCAGCTTGTGTTAACCACAGACTTTATTTCAGGCATCTAACTAAAAACCCACATTGACTTCCAGACAAGGGAACGGGAAATGGTACAATGCTAACTCATTTCTGGGTTTTAACACTCATTCCTGTAGCACTCTAATTGTGAAGTTATGAAAGTCAGGGTGTTAGAATATGAAAGTGTGGTGGTGAGTCCAAGAGGGGAAGGTTGTCAATGGTTTCCTTTGTGGTGAGGGAACAAATTAGGAGACAGTAGGATAATGTTGAAAGAATGATTGTATTTAGATATGTGTCCAAGGCAGTATGAGATATCGTCTGATCTGGTTATAAACCTATAATTTCTGGTTGAGTGTGGTTTCTTTAAATGCGATGTGAATTGAGGAATATTCCAAGGTATTTGGTGTCATGGTCCTGGCATTTGGTTGTAGTGTTTCCTATTTTATTTTGATAAGTTGACTCCTCATGTGTCATGTTTGGCTTTACTTCCTGTCTTTGTGTGTTTTCCCGCCTCCTTGATTATCCTCACCTGCCCCTGATTTTGCCACTAGTCTACCCTGTTTATATACTCCCTTGTTTTCCCTGTTGCCCCGCCAGATTGTCTTTATACCCTGTGTGGTTTCCTGCAATTCACTTGTACAATTCACAGTTTTCTACCGTACCGTTACATTTGTAGGATTTGTGATGGTTAGTGTTTGATTTGCAAAATGAATGGGATCGGACATAGATACAGATTTCTTAGGAGAATGAAAATAACAGCCTTGTGAAATGAACAAAAGCAGCCAGAGATTTTCTTTACATACACATACATCATAACAGATAGTAAGCAACACACTGACATGCAAGAACAACAGTTATTTAATTACCCCTTTACTTTCACTCTGTTTCAGAAAACTATTTTCAGGCTTTGGATATTCTGTACAAACACAAAACACCAAGATTCATTTTATATTCAGACAGTTGAAACTTCCAATAAGTGCAAAAGAGTGTTTAAGAAGTGAGGGTGCAGTAGATCGCAGCTGTGCCCGTCGGAGAAGACAACTTATCCCGCTAAATGCAGCTTCCTCACAGTGTGTCCCTGCCAGAGTAGCGTCTACACTTGTCTTGTTGCTCTGTTAAATGGAGAAGACAGTGCAGTAAGACTCTCAGTACTTTACTGCTCTCAAACTGAAGGAGCGATGCACTGATACACTTAAGAAAGAAGTCACTTGGGAGGAGCAGAAAACTAAAAGGGTCACTACCAGCTTATATTTGTCAAAGCAAATATTTTTACTGTTTCATATGCATCATTACGTAAGAGCTCTGCAGTCAACCCAAAACTAAATGGAATGGATACCTCTGTCTGCTTTATGAATTATGGAAAGGTAGTTTGAACTAAATTTAAGTGTAATTTAGAGGCTGTTTTTTTTTTTTTCAAATCTTGCTATCTAACATTTGTTCATTATACTCATTTTTTGCTAGATTGTAGAATTTTAGTTGTCACAGATATTATATATTTATTTTATGATGTTTTTGTTTCAAGTGACAAGCTTGAAAGAAGTTTTTTAAGCAAATAAGATGCATTGAAACAAGTTAATTATTCCCCTTAGGGTTACAGCGTTATTTCATTATTGTTATAATTATGAAATGACGTACATGAAACCTGCCTTGGTGGAGGTCTGTGCTCACCAAGTGCACTTCTAGTTCACTCTGTTTTAGCTCTGTTTTTGGTCTCCACCAACTCCTGAGGGAAATATCTAGCTCTTTTAGCAGCTAAATGCTCCACTATGTTGACCAGCGAGTCTTTAACTCTGCTGTTTTGGTGCTGAGCAGGTAGGGTACACTTGGTTTTTAGAGCTTTTTGGTTGAAAACAGCAGCTATATCCAAAAATAATGCTTTGAGAGAGAACAAAAAAACGATAAAGGTTTGGGCCGTAGAACTAAAACAATGTAGTAAAAGACACTACAACACTGTAGAGCCGAGGGGAACTGCAGAGTTGGCTGATAATTCTCTGTTGGTTTGTTACCTACAGTATTCATTTGACCCATTGTTAATATAAAAATATTGATTATACCAGCTTTAAGGGTGATGAAAAACAGTGACAAAAACAACAGAGATGAACAGCTACTATACTGGTTACATTTCAGTACTAAACATTGCAGGTATCAGATGAACACAGACAATATTAAAAACAAAGAAGCTGCACATTGCTTACTCAATGTATGAAACAATTGTAGCAGATATGATATTTTTGAGCTCAGCACTCACTACATAATATTTTACTAACGGCTAGGAGCCTGTACATCCAAACCTCCTCTGGTAACAGACATGCTGCATAATGTTTTTCTTACCTAACATCACCTGCTCAATTTCTTCACTCTCCTCCACGGCTACAGGTTTCAGCAGCAGGGCAAAAAACACAGCAACACCAATCACCTGTGATCAAAATAAGCCACAAGAAAGCAAATTATCTTAAATGTAGTCATATTATCCTTTAACTAGTGTGACATGATGGAAAGAATACAGTTCTCAGACTAAATGCAATTTGATACAGTTTAAATGTACCCACCTTGAGAGGCTGCAGTATAAAGATGCTCTGGAAGAGGGAGAGGCCCAGAGACATGACCCACTTGATGGACTTATCTCTGCCGTACGTGAAGCCGTATATCAAGGTGAAGTAAGTGGATAACACACTGATGGACAGCAACAGGAACCAGCCCAGGAACACACACCACCAGGGCAGCCAGCAGCTCGCTGACCCCTTCTTCATCCTCTTCACAGGAGGTGGGCTGGGCCCAAGGAGAAGGAAGGAATGAGATGAAAACACACAAGATGTTCCAGTTAAATCAAATATTTGTACTTTATACAGATATTTTTGTTTGTGTGTGTCGTCCGGAGTGCTGACCAGTAGGCCAAGTGGCTGCTGAAAACCATTTCAGCCTTGCGAACCAGCAGGTTGGTGGTGTTGAGGGCCTGCTGGTACTCGGATGGACTCGGGAAGTGCTTTTCATCTAGTTTCTCCAAGCACATCAGGAGATGACAGAGACCAGCCAGGAGGAACTTGCTGCAGTACACCCAGTGGGGGTCACTCTCAATCTCCCCTTGACAGGATTACATACAGACCATTTCATTTCTCTGCACAGCATATACACTCCAATATTCCAATACCAAATCCCATCTTTTATTTTAATTAAAGTATTATGTTTGTGACCTATTTTTCGAGATTCACATCTTCAGTAGGAATTAATGGGCTTGGGACTGAGAGCCACAGACTGACTGTTTACTGTTATCAGGCCATTAAATAGGCGTTATCGCTCGCTATAAGCATGATAGATGTGGGTCATTAGGGGCCTACGACACCTGCTACGTTGTAAAAGTGAAAGCGAAACTTACAAGAAACACATTCTTTGTAAAAGTGAATGAAACGTTACATTTTTTACACAAACAAAATGGTTTCTTTAAGTTCAGGTAACAAAACTACAACTTCTTTAGGTTTAGGCAACAAACCCCTTAGTTAAATGTAGGTAAAAACATTGTGTTTTTGCTTAAAATAACTACGTTTCAAAAGTGAAGGTGAAACTTAACATTTGTGAACACGAATGGTGCCTTCAAATGGGGTTGTGTTTACTGTGTTCATGAGAAGAGTCCATATGAACGCCCCCCTCTTGTAAGTGGAAAGTTTACGAAAGCTCCGAGTACACGACTTGTGGCGTGTTTGTTGACGTCAGAAATGGCGGAGGCCATGGAAGTTCATTATTCGGTGCATGATAAGTTAATATATTGTAATTTTAGTCGTATATTGTTCACTTCATTGGTTTGTTCTTTTAATGAGATATATCTGTGCTTTATTAGGACACTGCCATGCTTCATTTTTGCCCTGATAACATGCCTGTTTAGCTCACGGACCACTTGCGACTTATTCATCCAATTGCCCCATTTTAGCTCTTTTGGATTTTTTATTTCTGTTTAATGTTGCTGTGGTTATTTGTCCTTTTATGTAAATGCACATTTATTTTGAGTGTGCTTTAATCTGTTTACCTTTATTGTACTGAACAAACAGTACAGAAAACCATTTTTTCTTTAATTGAGTCAGGCTAACAGGAGGTAGTCAATGTTTGCTATTTTTCTGTAATAAAAAGCACCTTGCATAAGCTGGATGAATTCATGCACCCTGTCCAAGGCAGGGCAGAGGTCACTGCTGGACTCCAGCGGTTTCTCCTGTGACATCTTGTTCCTCGGACTACTGCTCACAGAAGAAATCACCTTCTCTGTATCCTAGGGACATCCAAGGGATGCACAACCAATACCAAATGCTACTTGCATATTGTTAGATCGAACACATGGAAAAGTAAGAGTACATATTTTACAGCAAAAGGTCAGCAGAGGTCAAAGCCACAAGGGGCATTTACAGCATAAACTGAATGGAAAATGTATTTCTGGGCTGCGTTACAAGGTCGGTGGTGAGGCAAGTGTAATTCATCAGAGTAATGCACAAAACAAGTCACACTAAAAAGAGATTAGAGCATGCAAAACACACCTTCAGAATAGCTGGTATGGTAACTGCGGGCGGTCTCAAGTTCTCCTCTGAGACTTCTTTTTTAGAAATCATGCGAGGTTTGATGCTTCGGAAGATGGTGATGATGAGGATGTTGATTGGGAACATGAGAAGACCGCTCTGTACCCCGACCATGAGCTCCTGCCAGGTGATTTTCAATGAACCTAGAGAGACAAAGAAAAAAACAAAGACACAGTGTCAGTGTGTTATGAGAAGCAACTGAGTTGATTGTATGGCTCTCTAAAGTCTGTACATTGCCTGACAACAAAATACTGTATACAAACTCAGGTTATTATTGCCTTTATTGAACTAGTACCAGTCCATTCTCAGTAATTATTGTCTGATGTGAGTCCTTTCAAGACACAGTTCATTTCATGCTGTTGTCAACAGAAGCAGTTAAAAGATGCAGCGAAGGTCATCAGCTTTATGTTTGCCTCCTACCTCAATGCCAACCAGCTGATTCTAACAAGAAAACAAAAAAAAGCAGCTGTTTAGAAGTTTAGATCTGCAGATATAGACATGCCAGTGAGCACCATCTACTGGCAAGAAAATTATCTACTTTTGCAATATTGACACAATTTTCTACTGAAAACTGAGCTTTAACGCTAGTGTTGGTAGTGCTGTTCAAATACATGTTTTGTTATATTTGTTGAAGCTGCCAGCTTAACAACTGTGAGTACTAACAATAGCCATGTTCTCCGTTCACGTTCATTATGATATATTTATGTTCATTATGATCATTTTGGGGGGGTGGCTTTGGAGGGAGGCTTGAAGGGACGGACTGTCAGTGTTGCCGACTTTCTTGCTAAATTTAGTGACTTTTGGAGTTAGTGCTTCTAGCTACTTTCATTGGAAAAGAGTTGGCTACACTGGGCTTGGTTTTTCGGTTGGACCATTTTTTTAAAATCTAATGTACTCTTGCTAGTTTCTCAGCATTACCTACCCTAGCTTTAACAGTGTGTGTCACTGTATGTCCTTTGTCCTCCTCTTGGTTACTTATGAGAGGAAGACGGTCCTGATCAGATTTTATTTGTGCATTAGAAAAAAGTGGCGTTAGGATGCAAATTCAAAAAGCAAGAGTTAAAGCTAGGGTGGGTAATGTGTTTTAGAAATATTTTTTGTTATATTTGTTGAAGTTTGCTTTGGCAATCAATGAATCAAATGCTCTGACAAAAGAAAGGGAAAAAAAGATATCTGTGGTTGTTACAGGACTGTAACAAGCATACACCCACACATGTACACACACATGCTACTTGTATGACTTTTCCAACACTGGTGATCTCAGAGGAAACAGACAAGGTCAGCATTACGCAAAAGTTTGTAAAGATGTCTCTCATCCCACACACATTCTTTTATTGTTGAGGCTGTGCTGATGGCGCCTCAACAGATCGAAATGTTTCAGTTGTACATGCAGAAGCAGAGGTGTTGGAGAAGATATTACAACATATCAAGAGACAGCCAATTCACATGTTTCTCAATTTACACTCTCCGCTCCAGCTCACATACTGTACAGGCTCTGACCTTTAATCCAAAACTTAGAAACCTAAAGAAAACCTCTCATTATATTACAATTTAGATGTTTGTTAGGTTTTATGATCAATATAGTAACGTTCTTATAAAACTGTGGGTGTGTTGTGTAAGTGACCTTATATTCTAGAGATGCCTATAACACAATCGCAATCAACCAACAACAACGCAGATGAAATTAACATAAAGATTAGCTTCCCCTCTTTAAATGAAAATTTGCTCTTCAGGTCATAAAGCCACTTAACAGCTAAAATAATTAAAGACCCCGCAATTCACCTAACTGGAAGAGTACTGACGAGTCCTCGTCCACAGGAATGTTCCAGAAGGCGATGTTGATGGCCATGGTGCAGAGGAGCAGGCTCATGCAGCAGGAGACCCTCTGGGCTCGTGTGAATGGACTACGTGAGGGAGGATCCACTATGGACACCCAGATGTGTTCATCCCTGAAGCCAGTGGATGTTCTACTCTGGAAAATATTCCTGGCAGAAAAAAAACAGAAACCCATAATATTGACACTTCCTCAAGAGCTGAGTTAGTTTATCAGGCCATTAAATAGGCATCATCAATCGCTATAAGATGTGGGTCAATAGGGGCCTACTACACCCAATAGTAGGTTTCATCATCTATTCACATAATAGATGTGCGACCTTTAGTGACCATAGTAATTATGACAGGAGCAGAAGCGGAAGTCAGGTGCTGTAGTACAGCCAGCGTGAAATGTAGTTATTTTAAGCCAAAACACGATGTTTTCCCCTAAACTTAACTTAGTGGTTTTGTTGCTTAAACCTAAAGAAACCTTTTTGTTTGTGTTCAAAACCCAACATTTCATTCAGTTTCAGAACGTGGAGCTTTTAAGTTTCGCTTTCACTTTTACATCGTAGTAGGCGTAGTTGGCCCCCATTGACCCACATCTGTGGTGCTTATAGCGACCGATGACACCTATGTAATGGCCCGATAACAGTCGAATTGGGTGCATTTCAGCAGTGTAGAGTTGTCTGACCTGAAGCTGGCGATCTCGTTGTTCTTTGCAGCATTGAAGGTTTTCTTGTCTCCGTGGTCAGCACTCAGCCAGCAGTCACAGAGGAAGTGAAACACATGTCGTGTTTGGAGGTCTTGTATGGTCACCTTGTTTACATACCTTATTATGAGGGGAATTCATGAAACAACAAACATTATATATTTACCATAGGGGTAATTTTATGTGAGAAATGCAAATGTTGGATAATATTTAAGCTACACTAGGCAACTTTGCAAACAGGGAGCAGCAAATGGCAGCAAAAGGAGAGAATTATCTAACTATATTATGTACGTTATTTATTTTACTTTCCATTTACCACTTACTGTACGCAGAGATTTCTTGCCTGTGGGCAAAGCCAATATTAAAGATAACATCAACCTCGGATAGTGTCATAGTATCTTATTGGAAGTACTACAGTACTGTACATTTTGTGTGATTCTTTATGACCAATCTTATTTCTGTAATATACTATAGCTCAGATCTATTCTCCCCCCAAAGCATGAGTTTATGCATCTGAACAGTCTGCTGCGAGTGGTATTTAATGAGAAGTGATAACAAGGTAGTGCTAAATGATGAGACAGGCCTGACATTTCAAAGTGTCACCGTGAAGAAGCCAGCAAGCTGTCCTGCAGAGAGGCAATAAACGCTACCTGCACGCAGCTCTAACAACCCCGTTTACAGCTTTACAGTGACACACACCAATGATGAATCAATCTTATGATAAAAAAAAACACACAACTATGTAAATATCACGTCGAGGTACAACCTAAAAATGATATAAAGCTGCAAGCAAACTTAATTTATACTGGTTTCAAAACAAATCATGCTGTTTTCAGATAGCTGCCTGCCAGGAACAACTTTGGGGAAATTAGCGTTTCTGTCAGCATTGTGGTCAAGACCACCTAAACCGAGACAGAGTCATGACTAAGACCAGAGTGTATCGAGACAAGACCAGGACTTTGAGGGGTTGAGACCAAGTCAAGACCAAGACCAGTATGAGACACACGGCATGACACACTTAATGATAAAATGTGGAAAATGCAAACCATAGGGATATTCTTCTTCATTCACCTTTTACGGCCATATAAACTGCATATATGTATATGTGTATGTACAAGTGTTACCAGATTCGAGAAACGGCTTTATAAAATAATCGAAAGGTATTGTAGAGGTGAATTTTTTGTGAAGGAATTTTCCTTTGTTTTCTATGAGCAATGACAGTGATGATGTTAACAAATAAATCAGACGATCCAAAAGTAATTCAGTGATATCCCTGCAGTTGTGCTCTTGAAATTAAATAGTACTTAATGTTTTAATAGCTTCTCTAGTACCATGATGGGTGACCTCCAGAGTTGTCGTGCTGCAGCTTGAGGTTTCGCACTTCGCCCAGTGGGAAGGGTGTGGCCAACAGGAACATATCGACAGCTCCTCTCTCCAACACAGGTTTGTCAGGATCTGTGAGGTTGTGTATGTCACTCTCGCCCTCTGAGCCAGTCAGCTTCACTGTCACCTACAGGGCAGCACAACAAACAGATGTAACAGTTCACACATCAGTGACCTGAACCAAGATTGTGTGATGACCACACTATAGTGTCACACTTTAGTCCACTTACTACAAATTGTCTACATTTGACAAAACTGTCGACCATTTTCTAAAGCAAGCCAAGACGTGTGGTGACCGTGGTGCCCTCAGTAAAATAGGCTATTTCAATTCTCTGTCAGAAACATTAAAAAGAAAATAAATATTCTGTGAATGAAAGCAGACTCTTACATTGGCAGTAGTCCCAGCATTCTTGCGATTGCCAGTTTGGACAGCGATCAGATAGTTGTACAGAGCGCCTGGGTGGTTGTCTTCCAGCAGAGTCATCTTCCTCTGATAGTTCAACATAAACAACATAATATGAATGTGTTGGCATACATTGCTGTATTTGGGCAGTGGATTAAATATGAAGAGTTTCGTTTCCAAACAAAATATCCACCATTCCCAAAAAAAGGACATTTTGGCTTAAAGTTGGGAGACTGTACGCTTACGTAGACATTGCACTCTGGGTTGAAACCAGTGGTGGAATATAGCTAAGTACATTTACTCAAGTATTGTACTTGTAAGTACAATTTTGAGGTACTTGTACTTTTCCATTTTATGCTACTTTATACTTCTGTTCCATTACATTTGGAAGCCGCCAATATTGTAGTTTTTACTTTACTACATTTCTTAGACAACACTTTGCAGATTCAAATTTTTAAAGGAACAGTGTGTAGGATTTCAGGGACCTATTAGCAGAAATGTATATAATATTCATAACTATGTTTTCATTAGTGTATAATCACCTGAAACTAAGAATCGTTGTGTTTTTGTTTGCTTAGAATGAGCCCTTCATATCTACATAGGGAGCAGGTCCTCTTCACAGAGTCCATGTTTCTACAGTAGCCCCGAACGGACAAACCAAACAGTGGCTCCAGAGAGAGCATTTCACGTTTTTACGTTACTTGAAGGCCACCGTAGTTCTCCGACACGCTTGTGAAAATGTGGTAACATGAGCTGTAGAGTGGAAAACTATGCTACCGCAAGCCGTCATCTGACTTTTATTCAGATGACGGCATTACCACGGTTTTGCATTTGTTACGTTACCGCAGTCTTGGAAAGGGAGGAGTGAGCGGAGGGGTACTCGGTTGGTTGCAATCTGCAACCACACCATTAGATGTCTCCATATCCTACACACTGTACCTTTAATGCAAAATATAAATAAACTAATAAAGTATTTTGTATTATTATAGATTAAGCTAGCCAGCTAGCTAAATATATAATTACTTCTTCCATCGCTGGTAGAAACCTCACACATTAATTAATAACATAATATGAAAAACACATACAAAAAGATATGTTTTATGAGAGCTATTTGCAGAGACTGACCTTAGAGCGTGCCCTGCGGTCAGCATAGCAGGCCCACAGCAGAGTGGCCAGGTAGAGCCCAAAGAAAGTGCACAGCAGAGCCAGCACCACGTAGTTTTCAGTCACGCTGGCAAACAACTCTGCTGTGCGAGATAGGTCCACGTAGTTTGGCTTCACAAAGAAGGTGCTCCCAAAGAGAGTGAGGTGGTTGCACAGACACTGTGTTCGCTCCGGAGTGCTTTTGTCCCCTACCTGAGACGAAGACGACACATCACTGTCTGATATGCAACATAACTGAACATGCAGAGCCAAGTTCATCAGACTTTATCCAGGTGGAAACTCACCTGGCAGCCATCAGTGCTCCAATTCTCCTTCTTTATGTCCCAGTACAAGCACTTGCCCATAAAAGAAGAGATCCTCAGCGTTAAGTCTGGCTCCCAAGTGGAATTGAAGAGGTGTGTGTCAACATACCAGACTCCAGTAGTATGCTGCATCATCTCAGGGGTTATCATCCAGCGATAGCCTCCTGTTGCAAAAATCAGCCAACGTATGACCTCATAATCCAAGAACCAATATAGTAATGATATATTCATACATGAGAGAAGTGGGAGCACAAAAAGCAAACCATGGTAAAATAGTGTCTATTGCTATTTTGTGTTATTATTAGACCTACCTGGATCACAGTATGTCATTTTTAAACTCAGTGACTATACAAATCAGAAGTGAGGGTATGCAGCAATGCCTGCTTGTAGCGACAGTTACCTGTTACACTCAAGATGGTCTTGTTGCTGAAATGTGTGCTGTTAGGAGGGGACCCTACAGACAACCTAAGAGCCAATGACACATTGGCACTTGGCTCCACGCTGAAGAAGATGGTCACATCAGGGTCAGAGATGTTGACTCTGGTCACCACTTTCATGTTCTTCTCCAACACAGTACTGTTCGTTACTACTGAAGCATTTGGGTGAGGCAGAAAGATCTGGAGAAACCAGACAAAGCAAGTTAGTATTACTATTAAAATGAAACCGTCATGGTCCTGTGTTTTGGTTGTAATTTGTTTCCTGTTTTATTTTGAAAGTTACTCTCCCCTTGTGTCATGTCTGTCTGTCAGCTTTTGGAATTATAGCTTGTCAAGCTGTCATGTGGGTCCTACTCTCTGAACTAAAACTGTAACAGAACAATAGTATGTTAATCCATCAAAAATATAGCCCTGCATCATATGCTACAAAGATCTTTAGTTGCACAATTAAGAAGAGGTATATTTCCTCTAAACAATAAAGTTGGTAGATTCAATAATATCCAGGACGAAAATAGATTGTGTGAACTGTGTAGGAAAGGGAGTTTCATTTTCCAATGGACTGTATATACGACAATGATATAAGAGATCTTTTTTCATGGAAAGGTTCCAAAAAAAGAGAGAAATATTTATATGTATAGATGATCAAATTGGCATGGTTATTTGAAACTGATGTTTTTGCTAACTTTGTCTCAAAAGTTCAGAGAAGAAGGTGAGTTGACTTTAATATATCTAGTAGCTTTAATAGCATTTACTTAAAAGTCCAGTGTGTAGGATTTGGCGACATCTAGTGGTGTGGTTGCAGATTGCAACCAACTGAGTACCCCTCCGCTCACTCCTCCCTTTCCAAGACTGCGGTAACGTGAGCCACAGAATGCAAAAACCAAGGTAACGCTGTTCGCCTTGCTCAGAGGCCATTCTTACCACAATAACACTACTTTAAGTCAGACAGCGGCTGGCGGTAGCACGCTTTTTCACTCTGAAGCTCACGTTACGGCAATTTCCCAAGTGTGTCTGAGAACTATGGTGGCCTTCAGGTAACGTAAAAATGCTAAAGTCTCTCTAGAGCCAGTGTTTAGTTTGTCCGTTCTGAGCTAGAAACATGACGGAGCAACATGGTGGACTCCATGAAGAGGACCCGCTCCCTCCGATACGAAGGACTCATTCTAAGCTAACGAAAACACAACGGTTCATAGTTTCAGGTGATTAAACACTAATGAAAACATAGTTATGAATATTATATTCCATTTCTGCTCATAGACCCAGTGAAATATTACACAGTGGACATTCAATAGCATTTACTCACTTAGCTACATACGTTTGTTGTAAACATGAAGGTTTAAAATATGATTTTCTTGAGTTTTGGACTTTCTCTAGTAGCCTGTCATTTCATAACTTTTCCTGAAAGCCCATGTGGGTATATTTATATGCATTTATATGCATGACACAATAATAAAGAAAAAACACTTTATCTTTTTCTTTTTAGTAGTAGTATATTTACCACCTTTTCTCCCCAATTTGTAACAGAAATCTCATGTTGGTTGTACCTCTATATTCTCTGACAGGTTTGCCAGCTTTATGTCTGTGGTTCCATCACTGAGTAAAAGGCTGCAAACTGTTCCTGAGATGTTGTCGTCAGACGGATGGGGATTCTTTGAGAATGAAGCCATCTAAGAGGGAGAAAAACTCTGCTTAAAAGGCTGTAGATGACCGAAAAAAAGGTGCAAACACACACACACACACACACACACACACACACAAGGCTAACACACAGACCTGAGCGATGATTTTGCTGTACCCTCCCAGCTGTGACTGAAGTGCTCCAAATGAGGGGAGTACGACATACTCCCCATCTTGCTCTGAACCCAGTATAGCATTGCTGAGGCTAGTAGGTGTGTGTCTGGGGGGAGGGAAATACAATGTGGAATATACTGCATAGCAGTTTTTTAAATATACTTGCTGCCATATTTATATGCTTAAAAATGGAAGAAAATGTGTTATAAAGAAATATCAGGTGAGTGATACTCTGAAAGGAAATACCTACGTGCTCTGATAGATGGTGCCTGTTGGGTGCCTGATGATAATTCTCTCTTCGGTTGCCGAACCAATCAGCACTGAGATAGTCCGATAGATCTCAAAGATCTCCTCAAACAAAGACTGGAGAGGGCAAAAGAAATGCAACATCACCTGATTGTAACAGCCATAATGACGACATAATGTCCCAGTACTTACGGTAGGGTTTGGGTTGGTCTTGATGTCACATTTGTTCACTGAGAGGAGGAGGATGCCGGTGCTGCAGTTGATGATGTGACTGATGGTGTTGTTGTTTTCCAAAGCAAATTTTGCAGTCAGCTTTTTAGTACCTGCCAACAAATACTGAATGAATTTGTCCTGTGAAAGGAAAAAATAGGCGTTCATTAAAGGGGCAAATGTTTTTTCATGCACTGGTCAATTTAGAGATTTTTGGCTATTTTGTTTCCATAACAGAGTCAGACTAGTGGAAAGAAAACCAAAATACACATTTACATGTTTATTTTACGACACTTGGTCTATTTGCGTCTGTAGATTTCTCCTAAATTCACCCAAAGTTACTATTAGATAATGCCTCATTTGCATATTTAAACATACCATTTCAGAAAACTCATAATACAAAACATAATTATAAGTAATCAACTGGGGACGTTTCATGGTGATATCTAACAGTTACAATCATTTACCCTATTCACCTGTAATGTCTTAGAATTTGACAATACATAAGGTTGTTTTCTCAAAATGATGTTATTCTCATACACTGAGCATTTTAGTAGCACTTACGTACCCCAATCTTTCCAGTTTCATTCCTATCTATGTTCTGAATGTTTTTACAGAGAGGGTTGTTCATGTATCATTCATGGCCTGATTCATATATGTATATATATGCCTGATTCATATATATGTATATTTTATTCCTAAAAAAATATGGCAGTATTTTCTGATATATGGAGTGATAAAAAGAGATATCAAAAGCCCCCTCTGTAAAAAACATTTGACTATAATATGTCAACAAAATGAAATAAGAATCTGGCTTTATCCAATGTTCTGATTTTGAATGCATCATTTGCATATTTAAACATGAAATTTCAGAAAACTTGTAATACAAAAACAAATTGTCTTAATGTAAGTAACCAACTGGGGAAGTTTCATGGCGATATCTATTAGTTAAATGTATTACTCTGTGCACCTATTGTCTCCCATTAATGTGCCATGACGTGCCCTCAGCATAAAAAAGGTGAATAATGCAACAACAATGATGTAATACTTTCCAAAGTGAAGAAACCCACCCTGTTGTTGTTTGTCGGCTCCCCTTCTGTCGTTTCCATTCGATATAGTTCTTTATCTGCTTCCTGTCTCAGAAAAACAGCACTTGTGAACTTTGAGGTATAATTAACTATTCCATGACCTTTATGATTCATTGGTCAAACATCTATATGTGAAATTAATGAGGCATCATCTCTCACCTGGAGAAGTGAGTTAATGTTTTCAACAGCTGAACCCATGGCATTTACATCCCTTTTCGGTCCTGAAATCAAATTGTGTTTGAGAAAGAAAAAGAGGCAAAGCCACAAACTCAGTTTAATGACAGGTCTGTTCCTCCCTCTCATTGTTGATTGAAATTATGAGACACATAACGGTTCAATCCAACTTACGAGATCTGGTTGCACTGCTGGACACCACTGTGTTCTGCAAAGAAACAACAAAAATGAACAAAACTAACATGAAAATTGAGTCTGGATGTTTATGCAGCTTCTTACTGAGCGTGAAATGTATCTCTTACCTTTGGGTTTGACGAAGACACACACTCATCTTTAAAACAAGAATGACACTTTTAACAATCAGCATGTTGCATATAAAGTGAAATAAAACAAAGAAAACTGTGATAAACTTCACTTAGTTGTAGTGAATACAAGAGAAGAAAGGAGGAAAGGAAGGAAGGAAAGAAAAAGGCGAGGAAGGATGGAGTTAAAACACTGATTAGGAGGCTGTTTATCATACTGTAGGTGCAGAGGAAGCCTCGTCTCTGGTTGCAGTCAAATGTCGTGATGAGCTGAAGAGGATCCAGCTTCATGTACGTGCAGTTGCCCTTTGAAATGTCAGCATTTTCTGTTTTGCAAAAACACACACACAGACTCACCGTTAGGAAAGCTTCATTTTGGACTTCAATTGCATTACCGTGAACCCAATAAAGACACAAACAATCAAGACTGCAACTATCAATTAATCTGTTTTCAGACCTAATGGACTAAAGGGGAAAATGCACATAACATCAGCTACAGTTACCAGAGCCCAGTGTAAAGTGTTCAAATGGCTTGTTTTGTCTAACCAACAAAACCAAAACACATTTATTTTCAATGATATAATACAGACAAATGCAGCTAATCTTCATACCTTAGAAGCTAGAAGCAGAAAATGTTGAAACACCTGATTTATCAATCATTGTTGCCTGTTAAAATGGACTAATTTAAGCACTCTAAATAATTTTAGTTTAGTAAGGACAGGTGGCTTTAAACCAGTGAGTACTGTAGTGACTTAAAAACTAAGATTGACAAATTCAAGGACGGGGACGCAATATCAAAAAAGTGCCTCGACTCAGTGACGCTTTGAACAAAATCAGATAAAACTTTTATGATCTAAATACTTTGTTCTGTAATTTCATGATGCAGTAAATACTTTATGGCCTCGTGTCGTCTGGATAAACAAAAAGTAATGTTTGTCCTCGACCAAAGAAATTCTTAGTCGACTAACACTCATATGATTTTGTTGACTTATCAATTAGGTGATTTAATCGACAGATCTGTGAAACTGAGTTTCTCCACAAAGAAGCACCATTTTAAATCTCGTGTTTACCAGAGATGTGCTCATAAGTTTCCTAGAAATAAGTCATTCAGCATAAATGAGGCATAAAAACGACTAATTGACGAAAGAAATCTTAGTCAACAAAGACCAAAACAATCTTTTAGTCGACTGATCAACTAAGACGGGCCAGCCCAACTAAAAGTTATGTATTTAAAAATAACAATTTACATTTCATTCATTATCTACGAATCTCTCCAGTAATGATTTTGTATTGTTTAATTGTTGTATTTTCTGACTTAAATAAGAATTTTGTGAAATTTATTTTCTGTATTCCGAGAAAAGTCTTGTACTGTTGTCTGTGTTAACATTAAACACTGATTTGCATTTGGGAAGGTTGTCTTTTTGATCTTTTGTTAGACGAAAAAATTATATAGAAAAACAAATTAAAATTTTCACATTGTGTTGGTACCTGCATTAAAACATTTCCAATGAAACCAAATGAAACCCCGCCCTTTCTTATTTGCATAAGAAAATCGGGAACCTCCCTTGGGATAATTTTGTGGTATTGTGAATACATTTTTCTAATGTGTGCTGTTGTCTCTTTGAAATATTGAATAACCTTTAGCCACAAGGCCTCTGACAATTAATCAAATCAAACAACTTTAAAAGAAAAAGTCATATTTTTGTGCTTGAACTATCCACCATTCTGCATGTAAAGCATGTGACACAATGTCTCAAACAGACTTGATTTCAAGGATCACAGGTGAAAAACACTCACCTATGGTGGGCTCCTGGTACTGCCCTTGGACCCCCTCCCCCAGCCACCAGGTGAAGCTGCTGGTGTTTCCATCTCTGGGGATGTTCTTCAGGAACATTTTGATCGGGTAGTTCATCACCTTCAGGAGCTCCCCTCCTTGCTTTTCACAGCTGTTCCTGGCTTGGGACCAGGTTTCAGATCCCCCAACAAACTCAAAGCAGACATTTCTGAAAACAAATTCACACCGCCCAGGGAAGTCGATGCCTGTACAGGCCTCAGACTTTACTTCCAGTAAAGATAGAAATCCAACTGAAATCCACAAAAAGACAGCTGTTCGGAGTAACATGCCCATAGTTATTATAAAGTACAGAGCTGAAGCACATAGTGGTGAAGGAACTGTGGCTGGAGCTGAGCAAAATCACTTTCGTCTGTCACATGGAAATCAGGGAGCTTTCTCCAGAAAACACTCTGCATACGTTCTCAATACATTAGGAAAATCACTGGAGACACTCAAACAAGATGCAAAGTGAAGTTGGCATCACTAAAGGTCACACAAGCTGAACCTCCCAAACTCACCAAGGACACGTTTCAACTTTTTATTTGCTGTTAACATGAAAAACATACTGTATATTATTATCATATGTATTATAATGAGAATTTATTAAAAGAAAATATCTTATTCTCAAAGTAAATCACCCTAAATACTCACTGCCTTCATTTTGCCTCTTGAGAAGCACCTAACTCACGGGTCAGCAACCTGCGTCTCCGGAGCCACATGCGGCTCTTTAGCCCCTCTCCAGTGGCTCCCTGTGGATTTATAAAAAAATGAGTGGAAATGAATAATAAATGTTTACATTTTAATTTTTATTTATCATTGTTGTAAGTCTATGGTACAATGGTACGACGGAGAATTAGGGCCACATTGAGTGGATATTATGATAATAAAGTCAGAATATTATAAAGTAGTAATTTTATGTGTTATTTTCTTTTTTTCTCGTAAAGTTATGACTGTATTCTGTAAATCTCAGATGTTTTTCCCTCAATGTGGCCCTAATACTCCATAGTACATTTGCACTTTGGCCCTCACTGCATTAGACTTATATACTATGTACTTAGACTATAAACTGTGTTACCTTCATCACATTGCTCAAATGTTTTGCGGCTCCAGACAGAGTTTGTTTTATTTTTTATTTACCTAAAATGGCTCTTTTGAGAGTAAAGGTTGCTGACCCCTGAACTAACTGAATGGCCATCTGCATCTCCTCCACTTTTGCTTCTCACACACCCCGGGATGGAAATCTCGCGAGAGGATAGGGAGGAAGCTGTTACCACGTGTGTTTCTGTAACATGTTATGAAATCTATTCAATGCCCTTTGATGCAGTGGTAGAGCTGCGTCCATGGCGGGACACCTGAAGGTAATCTCACAGACACCTTATCTAATATCCTCTCTTTTGTCTGAACGAGATATTTGAAGCGTCGCTTCGAGACTTGCTGTGACAGTAGCTCCTGTTTGCTAACTGAGCTAACTGAGCTAACTATAGTAATGTTAAACCCGGAAACAGCTGGGTAGCTCTGCTGTGTCTTTACATACAGAAACACATGTTGTGGTGGTGTCTTATATTAGCTTTATTGCACCTTTGAAAACTTGCACGGTTATTGTAAGAAAATTGCACAAAGACAGATGTTTTGTTTATGTATTAAAGAATATGAAATGTTTTTAGTTATTAACTTTCTGAGACCCACAATAGACCAGTTTTAGTCTTTTTTAGGGGGTACAGAGGGTCTTTAGAGGGGATAGCAGGTCAACAGTAGATGTCACATAGAAGTGGTGTACATCATCTGAAAGATGGGAACCTGAAGATTTGAGATGCAGCTCAGCACTGTGTCAAGTTGTTCTAGTCATAAATCAGATATAAACATGAATTAATTCATTAATTAAAATAAATTGTTAATGTGTATAAGGGCTTAGAACATTATGATCTAAGTATATTATGTTCATCCCCATGCTCTATTATGTCTCATAAGTTGTTGCATCAATTTTTAGTGTTGAAGTTAAATTTAGCACCAAATCTGGTGCTAAATTTAATGTGATGATGTTAGTCC